>SNQJ01S0178838.1:0-19295 GCA_010110895.2 Picea sitchensis | reverse complement strand
AGTGCACTGGAGTTTCCTGACAGGATCTCAAATCTATTGGTGCTATAGAAGGAGGCATTTTGAAATAAATTTTCCTAAAGTGACACACTTGAAAACTGGATCAGCACGTTATTACAAGAAATTGAAATTGCAATGGAAGTATTATAAAAGAAGGTAAAAGAATTCAATAATCAGGTTCCAGGATCTATAATAAGAAAGTAATTGTAGTTGGACAATCTCATGTTTTTGAGATGAAGAAACCTCCTCTTTTTGGAACCAAACAAACCACTTTTTATGTTTCCACTTCCATTTTATTGGCAAAAAAAACCTAACTACTATTGTTCCATGGATTTTTCTCGAGCCCAAATCGGTTAATGCTCACCGATGTTTTCAATTTTTAGGAGTCTAAAAAACTTAAAGAAAACTCCATCTACTGTCACATGGATTTTTATTGAGCCTAGTTCACTTCCTGATCGTCGATGTTTTCAACTTTTAGGAGTTTGAAAAGCTTAAAAAAAAATCCATCTATTGTCCCCTGTATTTTTCTTGAGCCCGGGCCATTTACTTCTCGTCGGTGTTTTCAATTTTTAGTAGTCTGAAAAACTTAAAGAAACTCCATTAGGCTCCTTTTCCATAAGTAATATACCAAATATGGATAAATGAATAAACTTACACCTCGTAAATTCCCTTCGTAAATTCCCTTCTTATTGGATTATCTACATGAAGGAAACACAGTTAGCTTCACTCTGTTAATCACACCAAAATTTCTATCAAAAAACAAACTCTCTCTCTCTCTCTCTCTCTCTCTCTCTCACACACACACACACACATATACATGTGTACAAGGTTAAATCATATCACAAAAAGAATTATAGTGATCAATCAATAGGGAGAGAACTCCCCTTTCTTACAAATTTCATTTCAGAACTATGAAGAACATGTCTGATAAAATCCTCCTTATATAGGGGCTTATGATAAAATTTCAATCAGTTCCCATTTACAACAAAATAAGTTTGATTTGCATGAATGGTTTTTATCTTAACCGGGCCATTTTCATAAAATGTATTGACTTCATAAGGTCCCAACCATCGGATTGACAAGTTTCCTTTGAAATTATTAAACATATTTTCATACAACAAGGCCCAATCACCTGGCTAAAAGGTTTTTTTCTTAATAAAATTGTCATGCCATTTAGTCCTTTGATATTGAATTAGCATGTTCCTATGAAGAGAATCTTGCCTAATCTCATCAAGTTCATTCAGATGCACTAATCTATGTTTTATATCCTCATCTATATCCACTCCTAATTGCATGGTTGTTCTAAAGGTTTTTATTTGAAACACTATGGGAAGTAAAACCTACTTCCCATAAAATAATTCATAAGGGGTATGTCCTTTTTAATTTCTCCAGGATGTTCGATAAGCCCATAAGGTTTCAAGAAACCTATCATCCCAGTTTTTATGGTGCAACTGAACTATTTTTGTGAGAATGGCCTCTATCACCTTAATGGTTGACTCCACCTGTCCATTTTTGTGGGAATGGTAAAGTGTAGATTTCCAGTGCTTGATATGATATTTTTTGTGATGGATTTGACCAGATTAGAAGTAAATTGGGTCCCTTGTTATGTCACTATCTCTCTAGGCACACCAAGAAAGGTAAATATTTCTTAAAACAAAAAATCAACAATAGATTGTTCATTTGAAGAATACAAAGCTTTAGCCTCTACCCATTTTGTCACATAATCCGTACAAACCAATATGTACATTTTCCTTCTAGTTGTAGGGTTGATTGGTCCTACGAAATCTAATACCTATTTTTCAAAAGGTTCAATTATCGCATGTTATTGAAGAGAAATCTCATCAACTGAAGTTGGTTTTCCCATCCTTTGGCAATCATCACAGCTGGCCACATACTTCTTTTCATATTTAAAAATGGTTGTCCAATAGTATCCTAACTAAAATATTTTGTATGTTTTCCTCTTTTCACCAAAATGGTGACCACATGGACCATCCTAGGAGGCTTTGAGAATGTCATGCATCTCATATTCCCTTACACATCTTCTAATCACCAAATCAGGCCCAATACGGTATAAACAATCATCATGCCACATATAATTAGCACTCAGTTGTATAATTTTCTATTTTTCTCGTGAGGATAGATTTTGAGGTAATTTTCTCATTACTAGATATTGGCCACGTCTGCATGCCAAGGAGTGTAAGTAGAAATAGAAAACAGGTTTTCATCCGGAAATTGTCATCCATTGGTGCATTATTGTAAATTTGTTAAACCTCCACATAATAGATCTAGCTAAGCAATGATACACACATTTGCAAAGAGAATTGGAAAAACAAGAAGAAGGAGAGAAGGAATGGAAAGAATTCTCATTAACTATTATGAAAAATGAATAATTTACACATGATATACTCTTTATAAATCAATGAGTTCGACTTGAGGTGAACCAAGTCGCCATAGTGGTGGTATAGAGTGATCTGGACACATACCAGTAGTTACAGGAGTGAACTGCCACCTATTCTAGTCTCTTGGGTAGTTACGGGAGTGAACTGCCACCTAGTTGAGTTAACTAGTCAGCTAGTCCTTAGTTAACTGACTGAATAGAAAGTAGTTAGGAGTTAACTCAATGAATCAAGGCTAATGCACCATTCTGGTGATGATACCAAGACAAAGTCAAATTAGCATGGTGATGATCCCAATGCAACATTTAAACTCAACTCAACTAGTCAAACTGAAGTGTTAATTGAAAGAGAATATTCTCCAGGTGGAATATTCTCTCCTAAAATAAAGGAGATTGGATAATGACTAATTATGACTAATAAAAAAATTAAAAACTTAGGAAAAATAAATCCTAGGTGTGTGTGAAGTAACTCCAACACCCCTCCTAAACATCACTATGGTGAAAATAAATATTGGGTCCCGGCAACGAGGCCATGTTAGGTACCCAAGCACAAAATATACACTGAAAATCTAGTGAGGAAAGAGGGAAAACCTCATGGGAAACCCCCCCCTCAAGGTAAAATGTATGTAAAAAGAAGAACTATAGTTGTGAGGCAACTGTCTCCTTCACTCCAAGACAACCTTGCAAAGAATGGAATTTCTGCTCAGTGAAGGTCTTGGTGAAACTTTATGTCATCTGTTCTGCTGAAGGACAGAACTGTAAGTCAATGATCCCCTCGTGTACCAAGTCCCAGATGTAGTGCATGTGGATCTCAATGTGCTTAATCCTCTGCCTATGAACTAGATCTCTGCAGAATTTCAGAGTGCTCTGGTTGTCACACCAAATGACGATCGACCGATGAAACTAAATGCCCAACTCAGTGAGAAAATGTTGTAGCCACATAGCCTAAATAATTATGTTAACTACCCCTCTATACTCTGCCTCGGCTAAAGATAGAGCATTGGCAGTTTGCTTCTTGATCGAACAACAGATAGGCCCAGAACCAAGACTGAGTGAGTAACCATATGTGGACTTGCGATCAATGTTTTTTCCATCCCAGTTGGAATCAGTAAACCCAATGATATATAGTGTAGAGTCTTCTTCATAATGAATCCCAAAGGTGATGGTGCCCTGTATGTATCAAAGGATATTCTTTGCAGATTTCCAATGTAGCTCATGCGGCTCCTGCATGAACCTGGAAAATGCACCAACTACATATGAGAGGTCTAGTCTCGAGTGTGTGAGATACAACAAGCTCCCCACTAGTTGTCTATACAGTGTGTTTTCAATCAATGGAGTCTCCCCTCCATCCTCAAGTTTGACTCCTAATAGGAAAGGACTGGGAGCAGACTTGCAGTCTGTCATGTGAAATCTCTCAAGGAGATCTCGGGCATACTTAGCTTGAGATAGTTTGATGCCTAATGCATCCTGATTGGTCTCAAGTCCAAGGAAGAAGTGTAGTGGACCCATGTCCTTCATCAAAAAACTATCATGAAGAATCCTCTTCACTTCATCAATTGCTGAAGTCAAGCAACCGGTGATCAGCAAATCATCAACATACAGAACTAAAAGTAGAAGTGAATCAGCCATCTTGAGTATGTATACATTCAGGTCTTATTTACAATGTACAAAGTTATGTGACAACAGGTAGGAGTCCATATTGGCATACCATGCCCTCGGAGCCTTCTTGAGGCCATAAACTGACTTCTTCAGTCGACAAACCAAAGATGGTCCTGCATAAATCCCTGGGGATTCTCCGTAGATCTCCTCAGAGAGATCACTATGAAGAAATCCATTCTTTAGATCCATTTTATGGACTTCCCATCCCTTGGTTTCCTCAATGGAAAGTGCCAATCATATGGAATCCATCTTCTCTACTGGAGAGAAGGTATCATCATAGTCAATACCATGAACCTGCTAAAAGCCTTTGGAAACAAGCCTAGCTTTGTATTTGCTGATATGCCCATCCACTGAAATCTTGGTCCTGTAGACCCATCTACATCTGAAAAGTTTCCTCCCAGAAGGAAGGGGAACCATATCCCAAGTATGGTTCTCGAGGAGGGAGTTGTACTCCTCATGCATGGCAGATTCCCAAAAGGGATTTCCAACAGCCTTGTGATAAGACTGTGGATTTGAATATTGAACCAAGAAAATATGCCTGGAGGGAAATGGTTCAGTGGCAATGAGTGCAACAGGAGGCTTCTCAAAATCAGATCGAGTCCTCCTAGTATCGGTTGGATCACCTGTGAGATCCCCTGCATCCCGAAGAGTAGTCTGTGCCCACTTGGGCCTCTGCTCTGGCTCTGCAACTGCATCTGGATGCTCTGACTCTGCATTTGCATCTGGATTATATGAATCTGCATCTGACTATAATGAATCTAAATATAAATATGAATCCTCTGAGTCCTCTGAATCAGAACACTCGTCTAAATAAGAGTCGGCATGTGCATGCTCATCATCTCGGACAAGTGAAAGAGTAAAGGTGTTTGCATTCGACTGCTGAGGTACATGCGAGACACTTTCCTCGAATTGGACACTATGCTCAATGATGAGCCAGTCTGAGGAAATATCAATAAGCCGATATCCCTTCACACCATCAAGGTATCCAACAAAAATGCACTCAGTGCTCTATGGATCAAGTGCCTTCTTCTTTTCAGAGGGAATCCTGGCCCATGCATGTGAACCAAAATCATGAAAGTGGGTCACTTCTGGTTTGAGGCCGCTCCAAGCCTCGTAGGGGGTCTTATCCTTGACAGATCTATGGCGAGATATGTTTTGGATGTATGTTGCACAGTTAAGTGCTTCAGTCCATAATCTCTATGGTGGTGACTTTGCATGCAACATGCAAGATGCCATCTCCTTTAGAGATCAGTTTTTCTACTCAACAACTCCGTTTTGTTGCGGAGTGTAGGGAACTGTATGCTACAAACGAATCCCTGCCTCATGGAAAATACTGTGGATCTCATGATTCACATACTCTCCCTCATTATTATTTCGGAGGACTTTGATCTTCTTACCAGACTATGTCTCAACCAAAGATTTGAAATCTTTGAGGTGTTGAAAGACCTCAATTTTTTTCCTAAGAAAGTAGATCCATGTAAAACGTGAGAAATCATCAACAAAAATGAGAAAAAACCTTGCTTTTTTTATGAATGGATGCAGAAAAGGACCCATGAGGTCACTGTGGATCATATCTAAAGGTGCGGAAGCTCGTTGAGACTTTCCCTTGTCGAATTTCTCTTGAGGGTGTTTTCCGAGAACACATCCCTCACATACTCCCTTGGAGAAATGGATGTCTGGTAGACCATCAAATAATTTGTGCTTGCTAATTTGTTTCATGTGTCTAAAATTCAAATGTCCAAACCTTTCACGCCATATCCTACTACTTTCATCAGCATGAGTAAGCAGTAAATAAGAATCAGGTCCAATGAATTCAGAAAATGTATACAATCTAGAATGATGATTTACCTCACCGGTAGTAACTATGGAGTTGGTTTGCATGTCATATATGTCCATTAAAATTGGTGTGAATATGACTCTCTTTCCAATGCTGAAATTCATCATCTGATACATGGAGAGAAGGTTGACAAAAATCTTGGGAACATGCAACACATTCTCGAAGCTTCCATTGGTGAGTTCAATTATTCCTTTGCCAGTGATTTCGACAGAAGAGTTGCCCACCATCAGAATAGGAGGACCTTTGCATGAATCCAATGAAGAATAGACTACTTCTGAGGTAGCCATGTGATGTGATGCTCTTGAATCTACAATCCAAGCATCGGGAGAGGAGTTGATGGAAATCAAGGCATGGCTGGAATTGCCTTTCTTGGAATTCAGATCTTCTTGCTTCTTCTTCTTTGCACCCTTGGGGATGCGATCTCCAAGGTTTTTTTTCTGAATTATCTGAGACATCAGATCTATTTAGTTTTTCATGCTTGTGGATTCCGAATGGAATCCTTTGTGACAGTATGTGCATTTCTCTACTTTTCTTCCCTTTTCTCCTTTGGATCCGGAGGCATCGATGAAGGGTTTTGTGTACCCTTCCTTCTTCATATCTACATGAGCTTTCTGCTTATCTTTATCTTTAGATTTCTGATATTTTTGGCTACCATCATGCATAGTAAGTGCATATGCCCTTGGGCCTTTGATTGCGCCCATGTTGATGAGCTTGGTTTGCTCTTGTGTCAGGGATTTGATAAAGTCCTCAAGAGAAGGCATCTTCCAGGTGGCTCCAGAGGTGAATATGATAGTATGGAATGTAGATATGAACACTGAGAATTCAATACCAAGCTTGGAGAGAGTGGTGAGAACCATTTTTTTCTCCTCCTTCGATTTATCAACCCCGCAAGCTTTGAGTTGCGACAGTAAATCCTTGAATTTTGTAAAGAAATCTTGGATATTCTCGAATCTTTTTGGATCCATTATGAGCAGCTCCACCTACAACATGTGTCCCCTCATCTCATCCTATTTTCCAAAGAGCCCTTCCAAGATGGTCCGGGATTCATTGGGAGTCTTACAGGAAGATATATGTAAAAGGAGATTGGGAGAAATAAGACTGCAACTTGTTCCGAGTGCCTCATCCATGCGATTTAAGTACTTGGATTTTTCTATGGCTGATGTTGGATTTGTATCTGTATTCATGATTAACCTATACAACCCTTTGGATATAATATGTATGGCTATTTTCTCCTTCCATGCAAAATAGTTGTAAGGTGTAAGAATGAATTATTTTTGGAATTCCATCTTTTCGTTGTCTTCAATCTTTTGTACCTGCAAAAACTTTTGGTGTATCTTTTTCTTAGCAGTCTGTCATCTCTGATACCATGTAAATGTGTTGAAACTACAAAGAATAGGTCTAGATAAACAATGATACACACATTTGTAGAGAGAATTGGAAAAAGAAGAAAAAGGAGAGAAAGAATGGAAAGAATTCTCATTAACCGTTATGAAAAATGAATAATTTACACATGATATACTATGTATAAATCAATTAGTTAGAATTGAGGTGAACCAAGTCACCATAGTGGTGTTATAGAGTGATATGGACACACACCAAAAGTTACGGGAGTGAACTGCCACCTATTCTAGTCTCTCAGGCAGTTACGGGAGTGAACTGCCACCTAGTTGAGTTAACTAGTCAACTAGTCTTTAGTTAACTGACTGAACAAAAGGTAGTAAGGAGTTAACTCAAGGAATAAAGGCTAATGCACCAATTTGGTGATGATACCAAGGCAAGGTTGAATTATCATGGTGATGATCCCAATGCAACATCTAAACTCAACTAAACTAGTCAAACTGAAGTGTGAATTGAAAGAGAATATTCTCCAGGTGGAATATTCTCTCCTAAAATATAGGAGACTAGATAATGACTAATTATGACTAATACACAAATAAAAACCTTAGGAAAAATAAATCCTATGTTTGTGTGAAGTAACTCCAACAATTATTACATGTATGAATAAGTATAGACAAGAAATCAACAACAAGATTATCTCTTCGAGGTCTATCAATGATAGTAATATTAAATTATTGTAGTAATAACACCCATATGGTAACTCTAACATTTATGACAAGATTATTCATTAAAAACCAAATGGTTGAGTGATCTGTGTGTACAAAAACCTCATACCAATTTATTTAATGTCTAAATTTATTGATGGCATGGATTAATGCTAAAAATTCATTTTTGGTGAGAATGTATTCTACCTCGGTAGGGGAAAGGTTTTTGATAACAAGGTAGATAACATATGGAGTATGATTTTCTCTTTGGCCTAAAACAAACCCCATATTTGTATGTGAGGCATTGTTTCATATATGAAAGGGGAGGGACCAATTTGGCCCTCTCAAAACAACAGTAGTTGAAAGCCTCTTCTTTAAAATTTCAAAATAAATTTGACATTGAGGATCCCAAAGGAATTCAACATCCTTTGCTAATAGTTTGAATAGTGGGGCAACAACGTTTGTAAAATTGTTAATAAATATTCTATAGTATACAACATGCCCCAAGAAGCTTCTAACTTCTTTTTGGGAACTAGAGGTTTTGATTCTAGAATATTCTGATACCGTAAATATGATGGACTAAAAAATCCCCTCAATGAGTATCGTTATATATTTTTCATGACTGAGGGAAAAGTTGGTCTCACTACACCTGATCAATACCTTTTCCAGGTTGTATAAATCTTGTTGGAAATCATCCCCATATATTGTGAAGTCATCCATATATAATTCTACATAGTCATGGGTTAAATTAGAAAAAATGGCAAGGACAACCCTTTGAAAGGTGGCAGGGGCACCACATAATCCAAAGGGAAGAACCCTATAAGCATAAGTACCCCAGGGTCAATTAAAATTGGTCTTTTCTTGATCCTCTGGTGCAATTTGGATCTGGTTATAACCACTAAAACCATCCAAGGAAAAATACTTTTTCCTAGAAAGAGTATCCAACACTTGGTCTATAAAACGTAAAGGAAAGTATTATCTAAAGATATCATTATTCAACTCTCTAAAATCCACACAAATTCTCCATTTTCCATTTTTATTTGGAACAGTGACTAATGGAGATACCCACTTACTATCTGAAATGGGATAAATTAAATTTCCATGTAGGAGATTTTGGAGCTCTTCTTAACTATATCCTTTAAGGTTGGATTCACTCTTTTTTTAGGCTACCTAACAGGTTTGATTTTATCATTGGTGTGAATATGGTGCATACAAGTATCTGGGTGAATCCCTTTCATGTCGGAGTAATCCCATGAAAAAGAACCATACTGTCCCTGAATCAATTGGATCAATTATTTTTGTTGATCAGATTCCAAGCTAGAATTAATGTATAGACACTTTCCAGGACTGATTTCAACATTTTGAACAGATGAATCCCTGCCCTCATTTATTGTTGAAATAGTAAACAATACAGTGATGGAAGGATGACAAAGTTCCTGAAATTCAAAACTGAAAATGTGTGTATATTCCTGAAAATATTGTGGATATTCAATTCATTCAGTATCAGTTAAGAATAGGCTTAGAATCTGTTCTTTAGTTTGTTCTTGAACACCCCTTATTTGTTCAATTGTTAACAAGGGTTGAGCAAATTCCTCCTCTCCATATAGATTTTCGAACCATAAAGGAATTTTGGTAGATGGTTGGGAAGGAGGGAATAGAATAAGCTTTTGGTTGTGAGTCCCATTGGAAATTGTCATCTTTTCGAGACGACAGCTAATAAATGCATCAACATTGGCCAACCAAGGTTTACCAAGCACCACTAGATGTCCAAGTTTGGAGGATTTTGGATGTATTACCAAGAAATCTACAGGATACTCCCAGAAATCTAGGGTGACTATTACAACATCCAAACTTCATGTTGGACTGATGACTGATTTATCTACTAATTCAAATAGGGTCTGAGTTGGTCTTAAGTGTTTTAGTTGTATTGTTTGTATGGTACCAATAGGAATAACATTTATTTCTTCCCCAAGATCAATATGTGTATTTGGTAATCAAAATCCATTAATTTATATGGTTACCACTCGGTTCCCTGGGTCATTGTATTTGAATAGAATTTCTAATATGAATTCAGAAAACTATTCAACCACTTGTATAACAAGAGGCTCCTTCCTCTTTCTCCCAGGCTTCTTAATGAAAAATCCCCTTACAATATTGGCATAAATAGGAATGTATTTAATATCTTGTGGTAGGGGGGTATTTACACATATATTTCTTAGCTCGACTTCTATATTATGTCCTAAAGGAACCTTGGGTTTCTTTATAAGCAACATTTCTGGATAAGGTGGGGAATTAGCTTCCCGAGGTAATTCTGGTTGTGTAGTAGGTTTGGCTGGAAGGTCAGGAGGAATTTCCTCTATAGCAGGGGTGTCAATATCTTCATTTGATTTATTTTATGATTGTTCTGCTTGAATAACCATTGTAGAATTTGTTTTATTTAATACATTCCCTTATATTAATTAGATTTGATTTAATGGAGCCGAGGTAATGACATAAGTTAGGAAGGTATGTAGTTCCACATTCTGTACAGTTTGGGTAGGTCTATTATTAGGGTTTGCAATGGGTTGTGTAGGAATTTTGGTAGGATGAGGAGGATTCAGATTAAGTGGGGCTTGAAATTGTTGTTGGTTTGGATTCACGGGTAGTGCAATTTGTTGTTGTAGTTGAGGAGGTGGACATAGTGAAGGGGCATTAAATCCTAATAAAATTTGAGATATATTAGAAGGGTATTGTGGGTATGTAGGAAAAAATGGTGGCTACAAAGGGACATTCCCATAGGTATTTCCCCTCCATCCATGTTTCCAAGGATGGCTTTCTGGTTGCTAGGGTGTCCATTAGGATTAAGGCATTGGGGGATCCGTTTTTCTTGTGGGTATTGCATGAAGGGACCTTGGAACATGTTAGGATTTTGTTTCCTCCATAATCTCTTAGGGGGATATGAAGGGTCTTGGGGATCTCATCCTCCTTTGTAGATATATTGAAGGCTATTTAGTGAAGGACACCTTTCATTAGGATGATCCTCTGTGAAATTTCCACAAACTTCTATGACATTAACAAGGAACTCCTTCTCAGGCTGTCTGTTCCTACACCGAGGATAGAAAATTGCCAAGGAAATATTCTCTTCCTCTTGTTTCCTCTTGAATTTAAGGGTATCCAATTGGATGTTGAGTTTATTTAGGATATTTGTTTTGAAATTCTCTATCATATTTCCTAATTACATTCTTGTGACCCATCCTTTAGCAAGTTTAGGAATTATGTTTATAGGGTTTCTTAAACTTTTCCCAGTTTTAGGTTGACTATGGGAGTACTTTTTACAATACTCAACAATATCAGGAAATGGTTTTTGAATACTAAAGGAAATATGACAACCAGTCGATACAATCAATACTGAAGATAATATTAAATGATTGTACTAATTTGTGATTGATCAATAAATCATTTTACATGGAAGTGGCTTCATCCTCATGACATGAAGTGCACGTGGATGAAGCATATCATGAAATCCAAAATAGAATATGCGTTGACCAACTGCTTCCTTGGACCCATCAGAGATGATCCATTCAGTTAATCAAGTCTTCATATGAGGAAACAAGTATCGAACGAGCACATGTGGCAAATAGAGACTAGTACCATATGAGCACAAATAAATAAACAATGGTACCAGATGAGCGCAAGAATCGGATGAAAATAGGTACCAGATGAAAACATGTACCAAATGAATGAAGGTATTGGATGAGCACAAGTACCATATTTCTAGGAGCTTTTTCATAAAAGTATGTCTAAACTTAGATTTTAACAAAAAAGTAATTAGAGAACTTAAGCATTAATTATTCATTTCTAACCATTAATAAACCACAAAAATCATGACTAAATGTATATTACCTCATGTACATGTAGAAGAGCTAAAGGATGTGACAATGACTAAAATAGGTACATGGTTCATGGATCTATCAAAAAATTGGTCAAGATAAAAGACAAAATGGGGTAACTGGAGATATCAAAATGGAGACCCAACAAATTTTAAACCGAACATGTAATCATTAACTTTGTCACCAATATATCATCAATATATCATGAGCAGTTTCAATCAAGAGAGCATACCAAATAACCACAAATACATAGTACAACATAATTTACATGGAAAACAAATGGGAGAAAACCACATAATGTTCTTTTTATGTCAAAAATTTCATTCATCAACATCACCAACTTCCAAATTCTCCAGCACCAAATCGAAGCAGGTGGTAATCACCTGATTTAAAGGCACAAACCTGAAGGAATATACATCTCCCTAAATTCTCCATCTACAACTGAAAGGAGGATATGACCCCCTGATTTACAGGCTCAAACCATAAGGAAGCTCCAACTCCGTGAGTTCTCTGGCACCACCCGGAAGGATGATAAAACCCTCTTTCCTTTCCCTTCTCATCGTCCTAAAATATAAGTGTAAACTCATCTTATCACTAGCACTGATCAACTTGTAACTAGCACTTTCATTGATGCATCAACCTGTCACTATCACATATATCTATAACTAGCGATCAACTAATAATCTAACATGTCCCTCTCTCTCTCACCATATTTTTCACTCATATACCATTATCAACAAACTATAACAATATCCACTCATATGGATACCAAAACCACCACCATACCATGTACATCAACCATGTACCATAACATGTACCTCAACCATATACCATATCACTCATTATATGTCTCAATCATGCCATACCCCATATACTAAAGATATAATCCAACGTATCCAAGATATTCCTCAAGCATATACCATACAGTAAACCACATACTAAGTATCCAAGATGTGCTAATGTCTCAATAATATACCTCAAGTATTCACCATAACAACCAAGACCATATACTAAGTATATGCCTCAAATATATGCCAATATCACAAAGATGTGACTCTAAAAAGGAACCATAACAACCATACACAATGTACCAAGGATATGTCTCAAGCATCTATCAATGTCACCAAGACATGAACCTCAACCAAGGGCCTCCAAGACATGCCTTAAGAATGTTCCAGACCATCCATGATAGAAGCCTCAAAAAAACACATGAAATACATACCTTTACTCATGAATAAGATCTCGTGCATATCATCTCAGACCAACATACCAACCTAGTGCATATTATCTTCAATAAACAAAAGATATCATATTTTTCAATCCTTTTTCATAGCTCCACAACTTGCACACTATTAACCCATATATGTATGTGCCTTTCTCCACTACAACCCATGGATATCCACACCTTGATCCATTGGGACCCGTTGATAACCTCAGAAAGCTAATAGAATCAAACTTTTCCCTTTGCTTCCCTTCGTTACCTTAGACTTCACTTCCTTTGATATACTACGACAAATATTTACCAAAAAATCACTTGAAATATAGATAAACATTGAACTTATGTGTGTAAGAATGAGAGGATTCTTGAAGTGTATTTATACTTGTCCATGTGACTTTTTTCTAACTGTAGGGTCAACCAATACATTATTGTTATAACCATTTCACCCTTTAATTAGTGACTTGTAACTTCTTCTTGCAACCCTTAAGGGGCCCCTTTACCATTCTTCGGGGCTTTCAACTTCATAGGGAACAAATTATCAAACGTGAGGAACTACATGGCATACCACATACCATTCAAAACGACATGATGAGGACTATCCATCTATGAAGGTTTTGTGTACACTTGAAATGTTCTTTAATCCCATTTTCCTTAGTCAAATTCAGGCTTTATGACCACACCTATGGGTTTCTTTTAGAATTATTCAAAGCATCTTCCTCTGAGGACCATTATTAAAGTTACAATATAAGGGGACCACTTTGGAGACTTCCTCAATTATACCCAATACTCCTTAGAGGCTTCTATACTTCCTATAAAGTTGACATCAATGACAATCAATTTTCCAACAAGTAGAAACTTTCTCCCCGCAATTATCTAAGAGCAGGCTCAATGTGATTAAGTATAACTCTTTACAAGACTCCTCGTATTTATTTATTTAATAGAATATTTTGAAAATATAAATATAACATTAAAATAAATAAATCAGAATACATTGGGAATTCAAATAAAAAAAATTAATAATTAATATATATGTTTTATATAAAAATTATAAAAAGATATTTTTAGGTGTCTAATTTTTTACATGACAATTAAAGAACCATTAGAAAAACTCTTTGAAGAATTGTGAAGCATATTGTTGCTCCCAGAATGTGATGTCACCTTCGCTATTTGAAAATAAAAAACTAGTAAGTTGTACAAAGTTGTGGCAACAACCCACAAATGAAAAGCGTTTTAATGCAATGATAATTCTTGTTAAAAACATTTCATAACTTCTACCACTATTGATTCATAAATGGTAGTTCTATGGCCCATCCATTTGTCAATACACATACTTTTCTAGAAAATAAATCTTGATCTATGATCTTGGGATGATGAAGAGACCTCTATTCCTTAGAAATAAATCTAATGCCTACGTCACAAGCCAACCAATACTCACTCAAATGAAAATGTAATAACATTCAGGACTTTGGGCTCTAAGGGAATGATTCACCTTGTGGTACACCAAGAACACCCATAAAAAAATGCCAACACATGGCATTAGTTTAAAGGTGAATCACTCTTGAATTAACAAAGTAGAAGACCTTTCAATGGCTTCCAAAGTCCATACTCTTTGTTGATTTTAGGTTTAACTGACACATTATTACACTGAATAGATCAAAAATTAGTTCCCACTATTTATTCGTGGAACCGTGCAAACATGATTTATTCTTTGAAAACATTCAAATGGATGATGAATGGGTTATAGTGTGATGTTGGCACCCAGAGTTTTGGGCTAGATCTTGCACACGCTAAAATGAAGGTGTGCACACAAATTCTAAGTTTTATGTGAAGAATGACTAGAAGTGCACACCGAACTGATTTTTTTCAGTTGTGCACCAAGATTAATGTCTATGAAGTGAACGCCAATCCAAGTTTTCTAAATTGCACCAAAAATCAAGAAGATGCCACCCAAATCAAGAAAGGAAGCATCAGGGAATTTTCCTAAATTATTACTATCAACAACAGACAAAGATGTGGGACTCCTAGAAGGTAGGCTAGCTAGACAATTAATATTTCCATTGATACAAAAATTCTATAAGGAGTGCTGGAAGACACTAGAAGCATGCGAGGTGGTTTTTACATTCAATCGAGTGGAAGAAGAGCATAAAGAGACAACTCTCCCCAATAGAGAAATCTATAAAAGGAAACGTAATATCAAAGTTAGGGTTGGTTAGATAGCTAGATGTTTGAGATGATATTCATTGAGTCCTTCGTATCGAGATCACTCTGATCATGTTGTAATACTATATTCCTCTTGAATATACTCATGCATCTATTGTATGTCTGATTTTTTAGAAAGGGAACATTGAGCAATATGTTTTAATTCTGAGGATCTATATAGAGAAAATATGAAGTTATATGGATGCCATATATATTTATTCTATGCAATGTCTACCTATGTTATGATGGAATGGATCTGGTAATAATTATGTGGAAATTTTGATATATTCTCTATCTATCATGTATGAGTTGAATATGTGTGTGTATTGTTTTAATTCTTAGTCCTAATAATCTATCAGATATGAGTTACAGAAATTCCATCCCCGATGGGTTTTTGTATGTTTATCCTTCATCCTTGTCATAATACCTTATGGTATCTGTGGTCCTCTCTAGATCTCAGTTGATACATTCCTTGGCGTTGGCTAAGGATTGATATGTCGATGCTTTGCGGGTTTTTTTGGACAACTTTGGACGAACACTGGGTATAAACTCCCCAGTGTTAGTATGGACACATTCAAGAATGGATCAAAAATAAAATAAATGGTTCTGTTGTTGGGACCTGGAAATATTTTTTAGAATAATGAAGGCACAAGATGAGGTGGCATCCATCTAAGGAGGAAATTCAGGATTAGTTTTCTGCAAAAGAACATTATTTTTCCCTGTGGGAAACCTAGGGACTAAGAGTCAATGTACAACTCTGGAAAGATAGGTACCTTTACAATGATATGCATGAGTTGTTCTTTGCTAAAGATACAAGTGGCTACCAATTCTACTGTGTGTTATTTAGAACCAGTGGTATGGGATCAAGATGATCTTCAAAGATTGAAAGTGTTGGATAATAAATGGACTTGTTCTATTGACTTTTGGTTTTCTCGGATAAGAGAAGGCTACATCATTGATTTTTCAGTAGAGTACACTAATTCTTTAAGTGAGGCTGAAATAAAGTTTGCAGAAGGAGTGATAAAGTATATGCTAGAGGAAATTACACATTGGATAAAAAATTTGTTTGTGGAGAAGGGGTTGATGCGCATGGATTCTGATCGAATGGTTGAGTAAATTCCCCTAGCATGGGGGAGGCAATTTTTCAAAGATAGGAGAAAGTCAGAGAGAGAATGGATACATTGAGGAGGATACAAATATTGTTGAGATGATATGAGGAACGGTATGGGGCGAGAGGAGCAGAGGAGAAAAAGTGTTGAGAGGTATGCAAGAAGAGTTGAGATAAGAAGGAAAGCATAAAATAAATGTGGAAAGGAATTATCCAAGGGTGTGCGATGAGAGGTGGGATCCAAGATGAAGCAACAACAAACTTCACCAGGTGGTAGTGTGAGATGTGCTAAAGTGGAGAACAGATGAGGATAGGCCCGCAAAGAGGTGTGGAAAAGAGGATTAGGTTTCCAGTAGGGATACCAGTAGTGATAGTAGTAACTTCCTAGGTGAGAAATTCCTCCCTCCTTGGTTGTTGAAGAGTGAGAAAACATTAAAGGAATATGAAACATAGAGTAGTGGTGTGTTGATAAGAAGATAAGTTGGTGCACGAAGTAGTGGTGCACTCATAAGAGAATAAGTTGGCATGTATAGAAATGGTGTGTCGTTAGGAGAGGAAAATAGAATGCATTGTGGGAGTGCGTGGATAATACCGAAAGACATAGTGAACATTTGGGGTTCACAGTTAGGACGAGAAGGTAGAGCGCAACATTTTTGTGCATCAGAAGAAGAGGAAGGTGGATTCCCCCTTAGTGGTAGGAGAGATGAACTAGAAATAGCATATATTCTTACACGACTGCAAGTGGACAAATCTTTGGGTCACCTCACGATAAAGTTTAGAGGAAGATGGATGTACCACCCCCCTTGCACATTTTTAATCAAGAAGAGAACACAACATATAGTTAATATATTGGAGTATAAGAAAGATAAGAAGAAGATAAAACCGAAGAGATGAGTGCAGGAGAAGGTTAAGTCAGCAATACTTTACCACAAGCAATAGTAGTGTGGAAACTTCAATCCCCTAGCAATCAGAGTGGACGAATATTATAGTCCAAAAATTCCTTACCTATGCATACAAGACATTGGTATTTCCACTTACATAATTTTCCAAAATATTGTTGAGGCTTCTTCTTAAAAAATTATTTTTTGGAAAATGTATGCGTCCTGCTGAACTGATAGCCCACATACACACCTGTGATGCATACTAGTGATCCCATGTACATACACGAGCTGCATACTATTTAACCCATGTTTACCTCCAAAAATCATAAAAAATATAAAATTGCAACGAATTCGGTGGAGTTTATGGGCTATTGAGGGTTTCCCAACCATTTTACTCCTTGTATCCCTTCCGTAAACCAAATAACCATATTTTGAAAAAAGTGGTCTTGGGGTGTCATTTGAAGATACAAGCAAGAGAATAAGAAAACTCTTTCAAAATCCCTTCCCCTTCTTAGCCCAAGTTTTTCATCTTATTGTGAGTTTTGGCCTCAACATTCCCCTCCAGCCCTTTCTCCTTATACAACCCTTTCTCCTTCCCTAAGTGATAAGTTGGTTGTGAGAAGCAAGCATGGGATTTATGCAATTGAAACCATGATAGAGGATCCTGGACCTAGTTCATGAACCGATTGTCGACGAAGGTTGTAATCATTTTTTTCTTGAAACATAATAAAGGAGTTCATTCTTGTCCCAAAACATTATGTCTATATACTTTTATTTATTTATGAATTTATATCTATATATGAACATTGAAGGTGATAAGTAGAGAGTGTATGTGTTGTAGCATCATTTTCCTAATCTTTTGTAGGTCATATTTGGGAGGATACCCATAATCTAGGAAGTTTCAAAGAAGAAACAGGTCTACATTGGCCACAAGGACTAAAGGTGCATCCATTGACCTTCTTCTCTCTCTCTTTTCATTCATTTTAGATATTTTGGGGGCAGCTTAAGGGTAGAACAATATTTTAAGGGAAGTCAACATTCTGCCTGTACCTAGACCCAATATAGGGGAATTTTCCCCATAGTAGACTTGGAGACTCCACTTGGGAGTCTCTCTAGGGTCTTAGTGGGATATTTTTGTTTGATTTAGATATTTTCAGTTTGTTTTTTATTTTTTCAAGTTTACTAAGCCAGTTTAGGGTCTCTAGTCACCTTCGAGGTGCCTACCATCCTTCCTTTCCAAGTCATTTTTCCAAGCCTTTTTTTCTTTTTGAAAATTTTCAGAGGTGTGTGTGCCCTAAAATTTTTTTAGTCCACGTACATACATAGTCTGTATAGTATACAACCCATGTACATATGCAAACTACTTGAGAATGACATGCATCTCTGTCTTTTGGAAGGTTTTTTTAATTTTTTAAAGAAAATTATTTTCTTTCCTAAAAAGAAGCTATGTGCTTCTCAGGCATTCTGGAACTCTTCAGGGTCTCTATTAGTGGTATTTGGTTGCATCAATGTTTTAGTTTAACTTTCTCTTTGTAAATAACCTATGTTGTTTTTTCATCTTCTTTTGTCTTCTTTAGAGGTTTAGAGTCGACCAATAAGCATTAGATCCTCGTGTGGATTCTAGTGAATCCCTGCGTTCAGGTAGTGGTTTAGGGTTTGTATGAGTATTGGGTTTTTCTTTTCTCTTTACCCAATTTATGCTTTGGAAAACAAAAATATCTTTTACTTAAGTTTTTTCTTTTCTAAGAATTTTGAAAAGTAAAAAGAAATATTGCATTCAGTTATGAATTTATTTTGGTAATTGTAGCTTAGGTTGTCTTTTTAAAAAGGAAAGAGTTCTTTTTCAAAGTTCCTTTCTTGCTATTTCCCTGAAATCTTAGTAGTTTGCATCGTAAAATGAAAATATCATTCTAGGAAATTTTTTGCATTATAGGATCTTGAAATACTATTTTGAGAAGTTTTCATTTACAAACATTTACAAGCCATTTCTTTCAATTTGAAGAATCTAGTTCACTTTTTCACGAATTCTATAAATTAGACCGTTTCTCTTTAAAGAGGGCCCTGTAGATGATTGAAGTAGTAGGGAATT
>SNQJ01S0178837.1:0-19618 GCA_010110895.2 Picea sitchensis | reverse complement strand
TGTGGCTTGTATACGTTGTCTTGAGTTTGGTTTTTTTATGAGTTAGGGCCATCTTTACCATGCTTTAGCTGTTGTGGTTTTGCAGACCCGAACTCCCACTTGTTCTACTATGTAAATTTCTACTTGATTTTGACAACATATCAATAATCATCTCCCAGTGATGAGATGTGAAGAAAATCCATTTTGGTTTGGATTTACCTGTGTAGAGCCACGTGCTATTTTAGAACTAGATTTCACTCAGAGTCTTTGATACTGATATTAGTGTGTAAGGTATGGAAATTATTTGTGAACTCCAACAATGTTTGGCCCCTCTCTTGACTCAGTGTGTTCCATCTCATGTACTAGTCGTCGTAGTTTTCCATCTGGGTAATATTTTTCCTTGATGGAATCCATAAAAAAATCCCAAGTGGGTTTGGCCTAAAAAATTCCATACTCTATGGAATTTTGGTCACAATAAGTTTCCCGCCAATATTTTACATGGGGGACAATCTTAAGGAGCACAAAGGTGATAATTTATCTATTGGGAAACTTGTGGATAGAGAAATAACTTTCTAGCATATTTAACCATTTTTCCAAAGTATCTACATCTATCTGACCTTCAGACACAGAAATATCAAAATTAATGTAATGAACCCCAAAATTCTCAAACCCCCCAAAAAATCACCATTATTTAATTTTTCCTTTCTTTTCTAAGATATGCTATACTATGAATTATCATTACTTATCCTTCCTGCATTCCATGACTTCAACAAGTGAAAGGAATTCTAACTCAATTTAATATTTAAGGGTGGTGGTTTGTCACCCATGTGAAAGTCACTATATATATATATATCTTGGTTACCTATCATAGAGAAAGCATTCAAATTAATAAAAGTCCATAAGTATATGTATATAGCTATATACTAGGAAACTACACCATATAAGTTTGATACCACTCTAATTAAGGAAAATTATGTTATGAGGAAAACACTAAGGGAAAACTATTGTCCTAGACACGTTACAGGAATAATAACGAAGACCAACACTAATAGACTCTGTCCCATCATATCATTAATAAGAAAATTTACCCCTTTCTATAAGGAGAGAAGAATTTTGTCCATCTACCACATGATCGTGGGTGGTTGAACTGGCAGGTAAGATATGGTTAGTTCCACGCCTTAGAGTAGACTAGAACTAACACTAGTAACTAGTTTTGGTGGGCTGGGGACGAGTGTTGTGGCCTAACTGGGTTGAGTTTATCGTTATGAATTCATTTGACATTAGGGTTTTTGAACGACCGGTACGCGACTGTCGGGGTGTGGAAGAACCCCTGCGAAAAGATATTAAGTGTGACTATCGTATGCCTCTTGGGCCCAATGCTAGATTAATGAAGTCCTATCTAGTGGTTGCCACGACACCTTCATCACATGGCTGGGTACCATCTCAGCATTAAAGCCATGAACTTCATTTACGGGGCCTTCCTAGGTCTATTACTCATTGTCTTTTCATCTCTTTTTAAAATTTTTCCCTTGGACTGCTCACCGTGACACCTCGCTCTAGTTTCACTGATGCAAAGTTCAACGTTCCGGTGGATTTGGGATTATTCTATTCATGGTGGATTTCGACATGCTTCTTCTCAAAATGTAAGATTCCTATATTTATGATCAATTTAAGCCTCGGTTCTTGCAAGAATGGACTTTGTGTATTAAAACTCGCGGTTAACTAGTTGTTCGTTTGTTTAGTTCATCCTCTCCTATTTGCTTTAGGGTTATTCTATGGTAAGGATGGACCAGCCGATAAGGTTTAGTTCCATCTGCGATGCTTATCCTAATCAAAGTTACTTGCCCTCAGTTCTTCCAACCTATGGGTTTCGAACCTGGCTAAAGGTCCTATTGGTGTCCCTCAGAGGTTACATCATTCGGTGGGGTATCATAATAGCTCGCGTTCATACCTCCTAGAGCTCTATGGATACCTAGTTCTATAATAAAGTACATACTACCTCATGTTCTCCATTTAAATTGTTTGGTTTTCGGCCTAGGGTATTTGGTCGAAGGATTTCCAGGGTTTGTGAGGGTTTGGGACTCAATTGTTCTCTTTTGTTAAGTCGTATCCAGGGCATGAATTTTCATTTAAGTTTTCTTTTAATTTAGGGATGCTTTGAGTATCAAGATTATTGGACTCATCTCATTCCATTTCTCGACATATGGGTTTGTATTGTTGTGTTTCCTCACTTATAATATTTGACTATCTGTATAATGATTTTTGCTTCTGTATTTTTTCATCGATTTTCTCTTTTAAGTTGGATTTCAAGCTAATGATGGGCCCCTTATGACTATGAAGGTACCCATCAGATGGCCATTGGCCTCTCCACCCCTCTCGGGATCATAACTGACATTTTACAGGGATGCAAGGGATAAGGATTCTTGTTATAAGACCAAGTTAAGTAATCATTCTTACTCTCTTACTCTTACTTTCTAGTTATGTTACTTTTACCTAGAAATCTAATTTATACTCAGCATGTGGATTCTGATCACAAAAATACTAATCGAAAATCTATGTTGTTTCGTCATGCAGGGTTGGGGTGTACAAGATCCCTTAGATCCTTGATATCTCAATACTCAAACGGTATTCACATTCCTCGCTTTCGATGTATGCAGGATTGTACCACTCTAGGTTCTGTTCCATGAAATAATAGTTTCGGCTTAGAAATTCGTCGTTATGAGGTTTTAGATACAATCTTATGAACTAAATTGTATTTGCCTAAGACTACTGGCTCAATTTCGATAGGCAAGGTTCTACCTATCACGACACAAGATTGTTCCTTCCTCGTGTGTTTGTACTAGATAGTAATTATAAAGTAATACAAGTTGATCATGATTCACTCCAGGCTTAGGGTGATTTGAATCTTCTACTCTTTGTTCTTAATATGTGTTTCTTGAACATCCTATTGTGAGTTGTCTCGTTATGCGTAATGGTTTATCGAACTGTTCATTTCCTTTAGATAATATTTGGCTATTTGCATGTAATGATAACATTCCGAAATGGTTCTGGGACTTGCACGGTCAGCTATACAATTATTTATTCATGTCTTGTGCATAAGGTATAGAAGCTTCCAATACTAAGTATTCATTATACCCTGTAATCATACTACGCCTACTATGCATAACCATTTAATGTTATTTATATCAACTAAAAAGCTACATACATCTATGTATAAATATAATTGCTAACTCTTTCTAGTTCATCGTCTAGTTTTATCTAGTGAGTTAATAGGGTATGATTTCTTCACTATTTAAATAGCTCATATAATAGATCTGTCGTCGCAATATATGTAGCATAATTTTCAGCTTTTGTATTCACTATTCGTAGTATCTTTATACAGTCAAACAGGGATGATTTTAGGGGCTAAATTTCTCTCATGGGATAATTTTCCATGGTTTTTCCAAAAATGAGATTCGCTATTTTAAAAATGATTCACCCAAATTCTATAGGATAAAATTATTTTACCTTAAAAATCGCCAAAATTTCATAAACACTATATAAAATCCTTAGAAATTTGAATATTTTTACAAAAATATCACCAATCATTTATAGTTAGCATATGAAGGATTAGTAAGATTCGTCAAGGTTTCTACATTTTAAAATAAATGTCCATCCTTAAAATCATCCCTGCAGTCAGATTAGTGGACTATAAGGAATCTAGCATAATTTTCAATCTTACTCCAGATCTACCTTTACATAGTCAGTTTAAGGAAAACTATAAGGCACATAACACAACTTTCAATATTCGTATTTATTTTCCAGAATACACTTTATACAGTCATTATAATGAAAAAATATAAGGTGTATAGCATAAATTTCAATCTCCTTGTTTTATTTTCGAGCATCATTTTCACACAGTCATATGCATTGGCTAATTGTGTTAGACAGACATTTGAGACATTTATAAAATCAATCACATTTTTGTACATAAAACAAGTAAGACGGTAGGAGACTCATATTAATAACGAGAAAAGTTTACAAAAAGTATTTTTGTCCGAAGACCAAAATATAAAAAAATGTGAATCACATGGCTTCATACACAATAGAGCATCAAGGATGTTTCTCACTATAACATGTGACTTCTTGTGCTACTCTACGGAGCAGTCGACTGATGGAAGTAGACATGCCCACTGTGTGGCATCGATAATGTCTCATAATCTCCTCTATTGTGGCATTGGGGACATTCATTGTGAGTCCCTCCATATTTTGTTCTATGGCCTCTAGATCAACAACAACTACTCCTTTTAGGGCCCCTCTCTCCCCTCGCCTCTGGATAGGGGATGAACCTAGAGAATGACAAGGTCCCACTTCTACATCATTGAAGAGAACTTGATTAGTCATCGGATACACAACATAAAAAAACATTTTATATCATTAAAAATAACAGAAATACGATATAAACAAAAATTCCTTCTTACCTATGTCCCCCCACTGGGAACCTTCAGGAAGAGCTAGGTCCGGATCTCCATGGAAATATAATCCGGCGTAGGCATAATCATCGACCATGAGAATTTGAGTCCTCAACCACTCGAAAAAGACATCATTATACCTGGCGATGTGATCACCTCCATGTTAGGGCATGAGGTCTACCCACCTTGTTGACGATTAAAATCGCAACGAAGTTTTTCCCGCAAAGTGTTGCTAAAGCCTATTATCATAAAAGCTAAATAATACTAGTAGGTGGGACCCTCTTGTAGATTGGAGATCAAGTCTGGTGCTTATTTGATGTTGTGCTACTGTTCGACATTGATTACATGGTGATATAATCTTGGTTTATTGGTGATTGAGAAGGCATGTTCTGTATTTTCTGATGCTCTAGGCTCAAGTTTTATTTTACAATGGCCTATGTTATCCTTGTTATCACTGCTATATGTTATTGGGATCTATTACTAGGAGACCTTCACAACAAACATGTTAGCAATAACATATACAAGCAATTGGAAAAAGGAAAAAGGCAATATAAAAGAAAAGGCAAGAAACTAAACCATGCTATATACTATACTACATGCATCAATTTTTAATGAATTGTTGTTATCCTAGCTACTAAGTTAATGGCTATGTGATTCTTTGAGTTATATAGTTGATATGCACGGTGATTATGTTATGGCATAAGTTGATATGGATCGTGCTATTGGTTTTAATGGTTGATGTTTTCGATACATGGATTAATTAATTGAGTTAATGGATTATTGGCTGGCCTGTATTGATGAATTAAATGACTAGAAGGTGGAGGCAACATTCATTTACTGCACACCACCTTTAATCCTCCCACTGGCCGCCACCCTAATCAGGCTATTGTTCAACTTTGTTTTTTTGGTTATGTTGCGACTTCCTAGCAAAGAGGAACTACTCGGCCAAATCACTTTTTAAGGTGTTTGATCACAGGTATGTTGTTTTCTTTACCATCCATGAGTCTGCTATGTTTATGAAATGAATATTGGCTTGAATGTATGGGTTGTGCTTTCCTTAAGTGTGGGAACTATGTGAAATTGTGATTTTATTTGGAATGAATCGATGTCAGCTTTGCAAAAATGTTTTGAAGTCATAATGTTATTCGTCATTTTGAACGTTAGCAACCATAAGGCTCTCTGTCATCCTTGCTGGTTTAGTTGGAGGATTTCATTTGGTCTTGGGTGGCTAGTTGTCTTCACGTATTCATATCACCTTACCCAGGTTTTTCCTTTTATGGGGTTTAATGGTTAGAAGCACCTTGTGTCACTGCGCTTTGTTCACTTGGGAATTGGCGTGTTTTCACCACTAATGTTCGTGCAACGGGTTATATTGTTCTTTCTCGACCCTATCTTCACCTCAGTGTTGTGTTTGTTTGACTGGAGAGCCAAGAGGGTTATACCCTTCATGTGTTAAGTATCATTACCAGGATGAATTGGAGCCTTAATCCTCTGTTATAGCCTCTCTTGTCATAGCTTTTGTCACCCTGTCCACAAAGTAAATTGTGGTGTTCTTTGTGTGTACACCATTGGTCTAGGAGGTTTTAACCATTGAGAAGGTTCGTTTTTAGTCTCCCTCAGTTGGCCACAGAGCAAACCCTTAACTCCTCGATTCTAAGGGTTAATAGAGAACATTGTTGTGGCATTTCGGGTTTACTATTGGTTGTTATAGATTGGTATGTATTGTCAACAGAGTCGATTACCGGCTCGCCCATTTGATTATATGACAATGGTTTTGGTTCAACATCTGGACACTGCAATTGTTATAAAGGTTGGATCATCTCAACATGGTCAATTGGAATGAGTTGTTAAATCAAATACATAGTTGTTGTCCTTGTGTTTAATAAATTGATAACCCAACACTATTTCTAATTGATTAATGCACAATGATGCTTCGACCTTGATGCATTGGTATGAGTGGTGTTCCTATAAGCATGAATCAGTGATTACTGCAACTATGTGTTTTTAATGACCAAACAATTATTGAAGTCGGAGTGATTATGGAATTTCCATACACTATGTATGTATGGTTATTTGATTGCGTCGTCAAGAATGGGCACAAGTTTCTACATAGTATGGTTTGGTTGCAGTTTGATTAATTTTGAACAATACTGTTGCTGCCTCTTTGTAGTGGATTGGTAACTCAGCACAATAGGTTGAGCTAATGATATTATGACTATGTGTTTAAAATTGTCAAATGGGAATGTTGCATCCTAGTGTTTATGGTATGGCTTCCCACTGTGTATTCTACTGAGATTTGTTTTGGGTTACACACTGAGAGATAGTCACAGAGTTTTAAACATGGCTTTATTGCGATTCGATTACTTGTTTTATGAGGTAGAGTATGTTGTTTCTGCCTCATTGGGTTGGATATATAGCCCAATGTTTTGAATGTTTAGATTCAAAGAAAATTTGGACCTGCATAGTCACAGAAATGCAATTTCATTTTGTCGAATGGTTGTATATTTCACAGCATAGTGTGAATTAAAGTGGTGATTGTTATTTGAGTGTTTAAATGGAAAACCAGGATCTTTGCAAGATAAATATGGATCATTGTGTGGACAGTCTGCTATGAATGTTAAGTGAATATTATGCATTTTAACAGCGATTGGCATGGGTGCTGTGATAGTATAACATCATTCCAATTTAATTATTAAATGAGTTGAAAAACATAATTGAGCACGATTTTTATGTTTGCATTTGGTGATTGAAATAGTTGGTAGGGGTTGATTAACAGAGTGGAAATGATTATTGTTATACATTTGAGAATTGTTATAAGATGTTAATTGGATAAATAAGAGGAACATAACTTCCCTATAGATTGTTGTGGAATGCACACTATCTTGCTGATGACACTATCTTAAGTATTTAATTTCAAACAGTGAGCATTTTAATGCCCAAAATTGTTTGAATTATGCACATAATGGTTTTGTGGATCACTTAATTAATTTTATGAATAGTAATCACTCTTTTTCCCTACCATTATTTCTCTTTTCGCCAATTACAACACCATCACCTTCCCACATTCATTTTTCACTCCCTATTCTAAAATTGATTACAGTCGAGAATAATTTTGTATTGAAGCAGTTGAGAGTCACAGTTCTAGGTTGGATCACAATAATTTTTCTTGGTTTGCATTACAGTTGATTGTTTCTTGTATTTGAGAAGTAGTCGTATTCTTTCCCCCTTCATCTTATCATTTTTCGCTCAATACAAACCCATCGCATATCCCAGGACCCTTTGTTCACTCCATGCTCATTGAAAAATAGTTAAAACAATTTGTATGGATTGGATTGCGTGAGTCTGATATATTACTGAGCCAAAATATATTTCATATTTTTAACGAGTTATTATGTATGGTTATTTAAAATATTATTTTATAATCAATCGTGCATACATGGATGAGCTATTCAAATAAAAGGTTGAAAACAGAGGTCTACTACACCTCTTTCAAAGAAAAGGCCACTACTACCCCTTCCACATCTTCAGGTAATTCTGGTAAATATGTGTCCTCCCACTTGCATTGGAAGGACAATTTCTCTCATATGATCAGAAATATGAGGCTTAAATATTCCACACAGCCTAAGGCAAGCTCAGAACGAATAAAACATGATAGCATCAACAAGGGAAAGATTTCCTCACAAATTGGAAAATATGGATTTTAAGTTTCTTATTGTTGATAAGAGTTGACTTCAAATTTTCTTATGGCATGATTTTGGGTATGTTGGTAATATATTTTAGGAATAATTGCAAACTCTATTGAGATAATTTGTCAAATGTTAATATGATGATGGGATTCACAAGGAGGTGTGTTTTTAACTTTATTAACTAGTATGTTATGATTGTTAAGAACTAAAGGAAGTCACAAGGGGTCCCACTTACTAGTTATTATTTAATTATAACCCTTATTATGATTATTATTTACCCCCCTAACTAAAATTTGGTGGAGTCTTTTAATTAACTTAATGAATGAATTGGTTCAACTACCTCAACCAATTCTGATTTTATTTAAGGCAAAAGGAAAGGGAGAAACAAGGGGATGATGGAAGGATACACATACTAAGGTTTGCTCTTTGAGTTTATTTTGAGATGGTTCATTTTTCATTCATTCATTTATTCATCACAATCCTAATTCTCTTTTATGATATAAGGGTCTTATTGTAGAAAACAATATTTATGGATGAATTATATCATTTAGACACTTGTTTTTCAGAGGTGTTGATCTATCTTTGATATTCTATGTAGGCTTGTTTGTTTGTGAATTATTTTTCATGGCTGACAAAGGCTATTGTGCAGAGTCAAGCGGGAAAAAATATGTGGCAAATTGATCCAACTTTTAGAGTTCAGTTTTGGTTTTCTTTCAGAGGTCCTTTTGTATGTTCCATTGGGGATGTCTAAGTTTGAATTTGGTCCAAAATTTCTGTATGAGATTTTGTAAAGAAAATGACTCTTTGGTGAATTGGAATGAAATAAAGGATTTCTTTATGTCTCATCTGTCTTGATTACTATCTTGGCATCTTTACTTTTGCCTTTACATTTATTTTAGCAACTGTTATATTCATAAAATTACATAAAAAGTCATTTCCAGCCAGCTTTCTTTTATGATAAAAGACTAGCCTAAGCACTAGTAATTAACACTTGTGATTTAGGATGTTATTTTGTTGGCTATAAACATAGGGTGAGATTCCCGTCTATTTTGATTTAGCCAAGAAGAATCTGAAAATGATTGAGTAAGATCATTTCATATCTTTTTTCTCAACATTTATTTGGCGGCCATACTAGGAATCTCTTCAATATCTCTCTGGTTATTTTTTATACTCGATTTTCATCGATACATCTATTTCTCTGATATTGATTCTTTGACTATTTTATTTATTAATGACTGTGCATGTTACAAGGAAACCCAACATTGAGTCCAGTCTTCAAGACCAAACCAAGATTTCTTTGAACTTGTTTAATACCATTTTAGACACTGCCAATACCCGTTCTATGCTTAACCATTCTTGGGCAACAATTGAACGAGATATTAGTGCTCAAGAATGATTGGAAGCTAGACATAAACAACCTAGAGATCAACAATAACCTTTTTGTTTCTTCATTTTTGGCCTTTCTTTCATGTCCTTAGAGTCTCGTGATTCTAAAAGAAGAAGAGGCCTATCACCTGAAATCATTCCTATTGTTGAAATAGGAAGAAGGAAGATTGTGTTATCTTCCCAACAAAGTGATCTAAGGAGAACTCTGTCTGATTCATCCAATTCGCCTTTCTTTCCCTCACCTATCTTCCACAAGATGGCATCTAGTGGTGGCTCTAGCAGAACTGGAGGTTCTTCATCCTCTCAAGATTCATCTTCATCAGTGATTGGTAGCTTATATAGCCACCATATGCCCGTTCAATCTACCACAAATCCTACCAAAGTCATCAAAAAGTATGGGATTTTTCAGTTTGAATATGGCACAACCACACCATGGCATGTGTCCTCTCCTCTCAACTTATAACCTGCTACTCATCCACCTCCTAAGTTCAAGGAGAATCTTCCTAAGTTCTTTGGAAATAACACTGTCAGTACAAACAAAGACCTGGTGGCATTTTCTAATGCTTGTCATAACACAGGATCTAATGATAATGATACTTGCATGCACTTCTTCATAGATTCCTTGGAAGGAAAGGTTGTGGTCGACTTCTTTGACCTTCCTTCTAAGATTTTGTTTACCTGGAAGGAGTTAATACATTGGTTCAGATCCACTTATGAACAATCTGAAATCCCAACCGAGAAGTTAAGGGAATACAATAATGTTACCTACAAGAAGGTGAGACCATCAAGTCTTTCAACTTGCGTTTCACCAAGTTATACAATCAAATCCCCGAAATCATCTGCCCTCAGAACCAAGCTGCTTTAATGCATTACTAAAATGCATTGTATTCTCCCTACCATCATAGGCTTGAGGAAAAATCCATTGATAACCTTGGTTCCACTCTACATACTTGTTCATATTATTAGGAACAACTTGAAAGAACAGGTGTTCCCTAGGGAGAATTAGTTAAACAGATGGAAATGTTCACCCTCTTATAGCTGGTACAAGACATGAACAGTCATATTATAACATTCAAGTGAAGGGGGAATGCCTCACCTCTCACCCCTAGAGATTCATCCTCCTTCGCACCCCCCTTTAGGAATCCAATTGATAGCAATTTTCAGCTTAAGGCAATCTTCCCTCGAAGCTGGTGCAACTTCTGCGAGGAACACCATGAAGAAACAACATATGAGGTAAGGAAGAGTGCCAAAGATAAGATCTTTAGTAAAATACCAGAAGCTACCATCATTGTCCTAGATCTTATAGACCCAGAAGATGTCATGGTCATCAATACTAGGAACAAAGCCTATGCTCTGAAGGGAAAATTTGATCTCCCCACAGTTATTCTATCCCAAGCTCATCCTCAACCATTGCTATTCCCCAGGTTCCTAAGGTTCTTAAGAGTCAAGGAATCACTTCCCCTCTCCCCTCTTCCATATACAATATCTTGAATCAGTTGGCCAACATCAAAGCAGATGAAACCCTTCTAGACATGGTTGTTGTCCCTGAACACTCTCTATGTAGGGTGAAACAATTCATGGAAGGAAAATATTTTGGTGTCACCAATATTTCCAAAGAGGTAAATGAAGAGGATTCTTCTATAAATAAATTAGGTGTACATAACTTTAGATACCCTGTAAAATATCCCCATTTTTATATTTTTGTAAATATTATGGATACGATTGCCCATTGTTGCCTCATTGATGGTGGTTCGGGTCCAAGTGTGATGTCAAATATTATTATGGAAGAGATAGGCTTGTCTTGTACAAATGAAAACGCCAGAATCATTTTCTCCTATAATAGTGTACAACAAACAACCATATGAGAGATTAAGGACATAACCTTGGTTTTATGCGTCCATCCTAAGATAAGCACAACCCTCAACATTCAGGTAATTGACATGCATGTAAGTAATTAATCAATTATCTTGGGAAGAGATTGGCAATCCTTAACAGGTGGATACCTCTCACTTGATGAGACACATTTATCTACTCCTCGGAATGGTAAGAAAATTATAGTCCTTAGAGAGGAAAGAATTTCACCCTACATAGAGAGTGTTCCGCAATCTAGCATAAAATATACCAAAGAGGACCTAAGAGTGTAATCCATCTTTGAAGAGCAGGATAATATTCCTTTGGAACATATCAAATTAAATGATGATGTGTGGCACATGCACTTTGATGGTTCATGCTCTAATGAAGGTAATGGGTCTGACATTATCTTGGTTTCCCCTATAGGGAAAATTCATAATTTTTCTTACAGGTTAGAGTTTTCTTGTCCAAACAATGTTGTTGAATTAAAAGATTTATTATTAGGCATTGAAAACGCCCTTAATATTGGTTGTCGTCACCTTTCAGTTTTTGGATATTTTGAGCTTGTTGTGGACCTAATATGTAAGATATGCTCTCCTAGCAACAAGCTGATGGAATGGTACACCCAAACGTTTTGGGCACTTACCTAGAACCTTTTATCTTTAAACATCACTCATATTCAGAGGGAATTGAATTCAATGGATGATCAGTTAGTTGTCTTTGTAGCTTCTCCTAATCAACAATTTTTGTCTCGCAAGCCTGATTGTTCTTTTCAATATCTATATTGTTCATATATCTGTGACAATGTAGGATATTGGAAGGCCCTCCCTAATGACAAGATCATTTGTGCTTTCATTAAAGATGAACCTCTTAAGCCTGAGGAGATTATATCCATAGAAGACAATAAGATTCTTGGGGGCTTCACTCCTCTTGAGAGTTTGTTTTCATTGAGTGATGTAGGAAATAAAGAAAAACATAAAGAAGAGGAGTTACGAATGAAGGTGGGTGAAACCATCACCTTGAACATTGGGGCACTTGAATCTTCAATGAATGATAACATAGGTACCCAATGTTTTGATAAAGAAGTAATGAAGTTTACCAAGCTACTTGGTGGATTTCAAAAGGTTTCTGCTTGACCTTATGAGGATATTCATGGTTTTGATCTTGGTCTACTATAGAATGCTATTTCCATCAAGGAAAGAATGAAACCAGTTATGCATAAACAAATATATGTTAACACTGTACTGAAAGAAACCTTTCAAAGGGAGTTGGGAATTTTCTTAAAGGCTAGGATCATTTTTCCAGCCCACTTCGAGTGGGTTTCAAATTGGGGGCCTAAGGTCACTGATCATATTAGAACTTGTTTTAGTTTCCTTACCTTCAATCAAGCTATTATGAGAAATCTTCCCCTCCACCCCCTCAATATAGGAATAATTCTACATCAAGTTGTAGAGTCACAAGTGAAGCCCTTACTTGACAAAATTCCGGGTTACAATAAAATCAAGGTAAAAAGGGAAAATGTTCAGAAAACCATTTTTATCACTAATTGTAGTACCATGTCTTATAAATGCCTTCTTTCGGGCCTATCTGATGAGAGTACCAGTTTTAAAAGACCTATCCACACTATTCTTGATGAATTTATAAGAATCCATATCTACCTTGATTATCTAATCATTGTGCACATCAAGGGGATGATAATTACATCAGAGTTCCAAGTGTTGTTTCTAGGTCCTTTCAAAATTGATTTTGTCTTAGACACTAACTCTTACATTCTAAAGGATTTATAGAAGCAATTGTTTTACCATAACACTAACAGTCCTCACTTGAAATATTGTGATGGACCAACGTGAAAAGTTCTAATGCTGATTGGATTTTTTGTATATTAGTATCTTAGCTCTACGTTCATTTTTACGCCATTTTCTTTTCTTCTTTACAATATTTTTATTTCTTCTTTCTGTTTCAAAACTTTTCTCGTCGGTTCTTCATTTTTGTCTTTTATTGTTGTTGTTTTAATTTCTTCTTTTTTTACTTTTGTCATGATTTTTTTTCCTATCATCTTTTAGCTAATTTGGTCAAGATAGTATGTTGGATCAATTCTTCCACAATGACACTCCTACAAAGCATCGTTAGTCAATAACAATCAAGATTACATAGCTGTTATGATGTCTCCTCTGAAGGACCCTTGAAATTGTTATATATTTCCATTGTTGTCTTGTAAAGAATTGGTTATCTCCTGCTTATTATTTCCATTTCTTCAGCCATTGTGATTTTAAGAGAAAGTCTAAAAAAAATTCTCCTTAAATTTAAGAGTATATTAGGGTCGAATGATTATGCAAATAGTGGAAAAAACTCATACTTAAAAATTTTCATGAATTATTCCCAAATTCCCAGTCATCTTTCCATTAAATCTACTCACTTCCCCCTATTGCATAATATTCTTGGTTATATCTTCTTGACCTGATGTTCTTGGTGTGTGAACCATGAGTTATGAGTTCTAAATATGTTGAAAACAAATTTCCCTGTGGATTCACCAGTTTCTTGATGATTAAAATCACAATGAAGTTTTGCCAACAAAGTGTTGCTAAAGCCTATTATTATAAAAGCTAAATAATACTAGTAGGTGGGACCCCCTTGTAGATTGGATATCATGTCTGGTGCTTATTTGATGTTGTGCTACTGTTCGAAACTGCTTACATGGTGATATAATCTTGTTTTATTGGCGATTGAGAAGGAATGTTCTTCATTTTCTGCTTCTTTAGGCTCAAGTTTTATTTTACAACAGCCTATTTTATACTTGTTATCACTGTTATGTGTTATTGGGATATATTACTAGTAGACCTATGCAATAAACATGTTAGCAATAACATATAGAAGCAATTGGAAAAAGGCAAAAGGAAATAAGAAAGAAAAGGCAAGAAAATAAACCATGCTATATAATATACTAGATGCATTGATTTTTAATGGATTGTTGTTATCCTAGCTACTAAATTAATAGCTATGTGATTTTTTGAGTTATATAGTTTATATTCACGGTGACTATGTTATGGCATAAGTTGATATGGATCACACTATTGGTTTTAATGGTTGATGGTTTCAATACATGGATTAATTAATTGAGTTAATGGATTATTGGTTGGCATGTACTGATGAATTAAATGACTAGAAGGTGGAGGCAATGTGCATTTATTGCACGTCACCTTTACTCCTCTCGTTGACTGCCACCCTAATCGGGTTATTGTTCAACCTTGTTGTTGTGGTTATTCTTTGAATTCCTAGTAGAGAGGAACCACATGGCCAACTTGCATTTTAAGGTGTTTGATCACAAGTATGTCTTTTTTTCACCATCCATGAGTTTTCTCTATTTATGAAATGGATATTGGCTCAAATGTATGGGTTGTGCTTTCCTTAAGTGTGCCAATTGTGTGAAATTGTGATTTTCTTTGGAATGAATCGATGTTGCCTCTACAAAAATGTTTTGAAGACATAGTGTTATTCGTCGTTCTGAACATTAATAGCCATAAGGCTCTTTGTCATCCTTGTTGGTTTAGTTGTAGGGTTTTGTTTGGTCCTGGGTCACTAATTGTCTTCACACATTCATATCACCATACCCAGTCTTTGGATTTTATGGGGTTTAATGGTTGGAAGCACCTTGTGTCATTGCGCTTTGTTCACTTGGGCATTGGTTTGTTTTCACCAATAATGGTTGCACAGTGGGTTATATTGTTCTTTCTTGGCCCTGTCTTCACCTCAACATTGTGGTTGTTTAACTAGAGAGCCACGAGGGTTATACCGTGCGTGTGTTAAGTATCATTACCAGGATGAATTGGAGCCTCACTCCTTTGTTATAGCCTCTCCTATCACATGTTTCATCACCCTATCCACAAAGTAAATTGTGGTGTTATCTGTGTGTACACTATTGGTCTCAGAGGTTTTCACCATTGAGAAGGGTTGTTTTTAGTCTCCCTGAGTTGGCCACAGAAAAAACCCTTAACTCCTCGAGTCTGAGGGTTAATAGAGAAAACCGTTGTGGCCTATTGAGTTTACTATTGTTTGTTATATATTGGTATGTGTTGTCGACAGAGTCGATTACCAACTCATCGAGTTGATTATATGAAAGTGGTGTTGGTTTGTCATCTGGACACTGCAATTGTTATTATTGGGTGGATAAGCTCAGCATGGTCAATTGGAAGGAGTTGTTAAATCAAATACATAGTCGTTTTCCTTTTGTTTATTAAATTGATAACCCAACATTGTTTTTAATTGATTAGTGCACAATGATGCTTCAGGCTTGATGCATTGGTATGAGTGCATTCCTATAAGCATGAATCAATGATTACTGTAACTGTGTGTTTTTAACAAACAAACGATTATTGAAGTTGGGGTGCTTATGGCATTTCCATCCACTATGTATGTATGGTTATTTGATTGCGTCATCAGAGTGGGAATTTTTTTTTACACAGTATGGTTTGGTTCTCCCACTTGCATTGGAATGACGATTGCTCTCATATGATCAGAAATATGAGGCTTAAAGATTCCACACAACCCAAGGTTCATAAGGACTAAAATATGATAGCATCAACAAGGGAAACATTGCCTCACAAACTGGAAAATATGGATTTTAAGTTTTTATTGTTGATGACAGTTGACTTCAGATTTTTGTATGGCACTCTTTTGGATATGTTTGTAATATATTTTGGTAATAATTACAAACTCTATTGAGATAAATTGTCAAATTGTAATATGATGATGAGAGTCACAAGGAGGTATTTTTTTACTTAATTAACTAGTATGTTATGATTGTTAAGAACTAAAGGGAGTCACAAGGGGTCTCACCTACTAGTTATTATTTAATTATAACCCTTATTATGATTATTATTCCCCTCCCTAACTAAAAGTTGGTGGAGTCTTTTAATTAACTTAAGTAATGAATTGGTTCAACTACCTCAACCAATTATGATTTTCTTAAAGGAAAAAGGAAAGGGAGGAACAAGGGGAGGATGGAAGTAAAAGCATCCTAAGGTTTTCTCTTTGAGTTTATGTTGAGATAGTTCAGTTTTCATTCATTCATTTATTCATCACAAGCCTAATTCTCTTTTATGATAGTAGTGTCTTATTGTAGACAACAATATTTAGGGTTGAATTACATCAATCAGACACTTGTTTTTCAGAGGTGTTGATCTATCTTTGATAGTCTGTGTAAACTTGTATGTTTGTGAATTAGTTTTCATGGTTGACAAAGGATATTGTGCAGAGTCGAGTGGGCAACAATCTGTGGCAAGATGATCAGATTTTAGAGTTCAGTTTTGGTTTTTCGTCAGAGTTCTTTTTGTATGCTCCATCAGGGATTTCTAAGTTTGACTTTGGTCCAAAATTTCTGTATGAGATTTTGTAAATAAAATGATTCTTTGGTGAATTGGAATGAAATAAAGGATTGTTTTATGTCCCATCTGTCTTGATTACTATCTTTGTGTCTTTACTTCTGCCTTTACACTTATTTCAGCAACTGTTATACTCAGAAAATTACATAAAAAGTAATTTCCAACAAGCTTTTTTTATGATAAAAGACTAGCCTAAGCACTGGTAATTAATACTTGTGATTTAGAATGTTATTTTGTTGGCTATAAACAAAGGGTGAGATTCCTATCTATTTTTATTTAGCCAAGCAAAATATGAAAATGCTTGAGTAAGATCATTTCATATCTTTTCCTCAACATACCTTTTCATTCTCGGATCCTGTGGAGCAGTTATACCCCACTCTTCTTGCAAGTGTAAAACTGGGACCCTCTCTAGGAATAAGGATACCAAAATAGACTTGCATCCAAACTATTTCAACCCACCACTTCTGCACTTGGTCAATTGTTTCTTCATACTTTTAAGGAACCTTTCACACCAGTTAAATACTCGGGGCTCCATACACTCCAATCCATACTGAAAGGGGATATGTAGAGCCATGTGGGGAGCTGTACTCCCTTCCATACGTGTGATAGTATAAAGGATAGTCCACAGAGGCAAGTCTCAGAAATCCCTAATAGTGACTTTACCGCTATGTTTTTGGGTACCCGACAAACAATGTTGACTGATGTAGTGGTTCATAGGCTCACCACCACACCTACTACCTGTAAGTGTCACCTGTGATCCACGATGAGAAAATACTTATAGGAAGTATATATCCTCGATATATATGGTGACTGTGTGGGAACCCACATGAAATGATTTCCCGTTCACATCCCACATGTGAACTAAGTACTCAAGTAATCTCAACTGGGCCCTCATGCCCTGAATCTTGAAGAATTTCAACAACCCACACTGTCAGAGGGCCATAACCATTCCCGGGTCATTCCTGACAAAGTAATCTTCTTTTTCGTGCTCTCTCTCATGCCATTACAACATCTCAAGTTTGGATACCTGCAAAGGAACCATAAAAAGAAGTTAGCAACATAATTTTCTTTCTTGGGGGTTTTACCTTTTTGGATTCATCTTTTAAATTTTTGGGATGTGCTCATCGCAATCCTGTGCATTTTCATAGTGTGGCATCATCGCACCCTAGAATTAGGGTCAAATGTGATGATCCTAGATCATTACAGGTCCCAATATAGGGTGCCTGCGATGACCTCAATGCATGGGTAACCCCCAAAAATCAACCCCAAAACATAATTTTAACCAATGGAAATCAAATTTTAATCCATGAAAATATGAAGGAAATGGAGATGACCTTTTTTGCGGATACAATTTATGGAATGATTCGTCGTGCACTCCTCAATAAACACTTGAAAATCGAGGTAAAAAAGGGGTTTGGAGCAATGTTTGGGTGAAGTTACAAATGAAATAGTAAAATGTGGTTTTTACCTATTTTATTGAGTTTCATTACTTTTGATTTGGATATTATATTATTTTTTATGCTTCATCTAAGATCTAAAGTCCTGACAAATTTGCAAGTGATTGATTTTGTGCAAATTGAACAAGTCTAAAGATGAGACATTGGAACAAGGGTCAGCCTTTTCAGTTTTTTTTATATATTTGTCGCATGTACAGATCCTTTTACGGTTTTTTAGAAAAAACTCTGAGAAGAGTCTTGATTCTTTATCTTGCTTGTGAAACCATGAGAATGTAATCGAGTAGTATTTTGTCATTTTTTTCGAACTCCTAATGGTGACATGAGAAACGTAACCTATGGAGTATCCTTTAATGTAGTGACTTAAAATAAAAATTTGATATAAATCATTTCAATTGCACAAATAGATTAATCACCAGAACATATAATTTTAATTGAGCTAAACATATTAGCTTACAGACAGCCTCATAATACATCATATTCCTTAAATTTCAGAAAACAAATACATAAATTAACATACCTAGGTATGATGATAACCCTCCGCTTTCCACTTTCCTTGTTGACCGCTGTTGAACTGTGTAAACACTGCCCAAAACCTTGTTCCACCCTACCAACTAGGACAAGTTCCTAGCTCCAGGATATCATATGGATATCCTGGCCCCCGTGCCCAAAACCTCCAGCAAACCGGTGCCTGTACTGATCCAATCCAACTACAGAACTCAACTCTCCTCTGTGCAATCCAAGAGAAACCTCCCCTCCCATAGAATGGTAATCCCCCTTTGTAAACCTCCTTCCCCCCCATATCCTTCCTTCACCGCCTCTTTCGTTTACTTCCTTACATACCCATTTATTACCTTATCCTCTCATAATTAATATCTTACCCCTTTTAATTAATATCTTATCCCTTTCTGTGTACGTAACCTTTTTTAATTTAAACAATATAACTTATTATCCCTTTTAAATTTAATACCCAAGTTATTGAATATAATAGTTAGTTAATTAATTAATTAATTAATCAAAATTATAACCTTTAATTAATTAATAAATACTTAATTAATATCATTAGACCAATCATTGTTTAGTTATTAACATGTTAGGAAAAATTAATTACCTAATAAATCTTTTACTTAATAATCCCTAAGTATATATTCTACTAGGGTTGTTACATACACCCACCCTTCAGGAAACTTTGTCCCGAAGTTAAGGTGTCTTATGGTACAAAGGAAAAGAAACTTGGTTCAGACATTCATAACAAGTAACTGACATTATCAGTAAGTAAGTCAAGAAAAATCATACATACTAGTGTATATGTACAAGAAATGCATGTGTATCTAGTACATACAAGTCTCATGCATGTACTAATAATCAAAACTATCATCCTTTAGTAATTTATGTATGCATCCAATCCAGTCAGCAAGACTAGTCTTTTATAA
>SNQJ01S0178836.1:19325-38943 GCA_010110895.2 Picea sitchensis | reverse complement strand
CTATTCAAGAGATAAGCTGAGCATGCTACTACTTCAGCCCAAAAAATATTTGACAAACTTTTCTCTTTGAGAAGTGTTCTTGCCATATTCATTATTGTCTGATTTTTCCTTTCAGCCACTCCATTCTGTTGTGGAGTATACCTAGCTTTTGTTGGCATGATAATGCCTTGTGATTTGCAGAAATTTGCAAAATAATTGCAGTTGTATTCTCCTCCTCCATCTGACCTGAGTGATTTTATATATTTTCCACTCTGTTTTTCAGCTTCTACCTTGAATTCTTTGAATTTTGCAAAAGTTTCATAATTGTGTCTTAGAAAATAGATCGAGATTTTTCTGCTGAAATCATCAATAAATGTTAGAAAATAAAATCTACCACCTATGGACTCTATTTGCATTGGTCCACATAGGTCAGTGTGAACAATTTCAAGATGTTGTTTGGCTTGAGTTGAGGACTGTGAAAAACTAGTTCTCTTATGTTTTCCAAGCATGCAAGACTCACATGGAGGAATTTTCTCTTTAAAGATAGGAAGACCTTTGACCATGGAGTTCTTCTGAAGAAGACTTAGACTCTGAAAGGGTAGATGTCCAAATATTGTATGCCAAATCATAGTTTCATTGGGGTTGGATGCACTTTGTGCATATGTTTGGTTCAGATTTGCAGTTTTGAGGGTAAGGGGAAACATCATATTCTGAGTCATGTGGATTTCAGAAATCAATTTTATGTTGGGGGTTTTGTCATACATCTTGCAAGATGCTCCCTCAAAGAGTACCTTATAGCCATGTTCAATGAGCTATCCTACACTTAGCAAATTATGTTTCAAATCTGGAACATGATAAACATTGTTTATGTCCTTCTTNACTAAGGAATCATTTGCAAGTGTAATATCGGATGAGATTTAAGAATCAATGCACGAAAGTAAATATTTTTTACCTATCATGTGATTGTTGCATCCACTGTCTAGCAACCAAAGATCTTTAGGTTGTTCGTCAGATTTGTGGCATGAGAGAAACATACCTCCTAAGGTTTCTCCCGTATGATTTGACACATGTTCTCTGCCTGAGAGATGATCTTCTTGCTTCTTCCTGCATTCAGATTCATAGTACCTATACTTTTTGTAGTAATAGCATTGTATGCTAGATTTGTCATTTGATCTTCTCCCTTTGCCTCTTTGAGGCTGGAAATTCTGATTTTGTCTATGACCTTGGAAATTTTGATTCTGATTATGTTGTCTATTGCCTCCACTTGAATGTAGCTTATTTGTTGTACTCCCTTGTTCTTGGTGACCTATTCCTCTTCCTCTGCCTCTCCCTCTGCTGAAGGAGAATTGAGTTTTGAAGGCATTGACGATTGACTCATCTATGAGATGCAGTCTGGTCTCATGTGTCACCAGAGAACCAATTAGTTCATCTGTTGAAAAACGTGACAGATCCTTGGATTCAAGGATTGTTGTAACAACCATTTCAAATTTCTTTGGTAAACTTATGAGGACTTTCTCAACAATGCGTTGATCAGGGATGGCTTCACCAGTCAATCTAATCTGGTTCACGATGCCCATGACTCTGGTCATAAATTGATCCACATTTTTGGACTCTGTCATTCTTAGAGTCTCGAATTGCATCCTCAAGGTATGTAGTTTAACTGTTTTGACCCTATCATTTCCTTGGTAAGCTGATTTAAGGATGTCCCAGGCCTGTTTTGAAGTACCATCTCCTGTGATTTTGAGAAAATGGAGTCATCCATAGAATTTTGAATCCAGAATTTAGCTTTATTTTCTCTATTTCTCTAAGTTGCCTGGGAAATTCTCTACTGGTTTGTCATGGCAGAAAGGTCTGCTCGATCTCATTCCACATATCCAAGATCCAGTGGATCCCGGCACTCTTGTGCTTGCAAGAAAGATCTCATTCGAAGAGACCAGAACTCATAGTTCTTTCCAAGTAGAATCGGACCCTGAGTTGGTCCTAAATTGCTAGACGATGCCATATTTTAAAGAATTTAGCAAAAAACAGAAATAAATTTCGTATTTCCCTGTCTCCTACGCGTAATTTGCAGTGACTTCGAAACTTCATTATACAAGTTCTATGAATTCTTGTCCCTCCAACTTCCAGTCACCAAAACGCCGAGGAGAGCTTAATGGCCTTGAAATTGGCCCTTAGCCTCCATCTATGTGACCACGACCAGTGACCACCCGCTTAAGCGTTAAAGCGCTACCGTATTTTTCACGATTTCGTGTTTCAGGTCTTTCAAGGTTGAGTTGCCCGACTTCTTGTCTCCTGGATGGCCGAAATGTCGAATTTCGAAATATCTTGGTGCCTTTCCTTCTCAAACGCCTTTTTGGGATTTTGTGTTTCAGGACTTCGGGATTGGCTACAATGATCCTGGGTCCTTAGGACTCCCGGTATGCAAAATGCCAAAATTTCCCTTTGGACAATTCAATGATCCAGATCTTCTTGTGATCTGTTGGTCCAGATCCTTTTGGGATTTCACGATTCATTATTTCGCGAATTTAGAACTCTTGTCACAGAGTTTCCCAAACTGCAAACTATGAGATGCCAAAATGATGCCACTTGGATTTGCTGCCACCTATCCTCTGAGATGGACGGCTCACAATCCTTTCAGGATTTCATAATTTCGCGTATCGGGGTTTGGAGTGCAGTCTTCTTTGCTTGTCCAACTCTCGATTCTCGGTTTTGCAATAGAGTCATATGGATGACTCACGATCTTTCTCGATCCAATGGTCCAGAATGAATTAGGATTTCATGAATTCATTGTTTTTCTGTGCACTCCAGAGGATTAAACCTCGTGCACTTTCTCACAGATCCGACGGCTATTGATCCGCTGCGCAAGATCTAACTGTTGAATTTTTTTCACCTTTTATGCGCTCTCCTCATCCCTTCTTATCTATATTTTTGCCTCAAATCTGTTCACAGGACGGATCTTATGGCTGCGATTGCTCGTTCTTAGCTGCTTTCGCAAGTTCTTTGTTGTTCTTGCAAAGAGTTTCTCCCAAGGAAGGAAATTCATGAATCTTTCATGAATTGAAAGATTTTCACTAATTCTTTAGAGCTTTTTCTTCTCTGCAACAGTCTTTGACTGATTTGAGAGATTTCCTGAAATTCTTTAAATGATTATGCCTTCTACAACAATCTTTCACAAATTTGAACGAATTTATTTGAATTCTTCAAATGTTCCTGCCTCCTGCAGCTCTTCTTCATGAATCTTTGACGAATATGAAATTGTTCACGATTCTTTAGATTTTCTGCTTCCACAGTTTCTTCTTCCTCGATCTTTTGAGCGTATAGTGCTTTGCTTCCTCACGTGAGCTTCCTACGAGGATCTTTTGAGAGTATTACGGAAAACTCTCCAAGCCTTGTGAAAAGTTTGTGTCGCGTGCTCTCGTGATCTGTGTAAGCTCTGTGTTGTGAGGATCGTGTTGCTCTCCAGCCTGTGTGAAGAGGCTTACTACTGTAGCTTTGATACCATGATAAATTGTGAAGCAAGAAATGCAGAGAGAAAAGAACAGAGCAGAAAACAGTATTCAGTGTATTAGAAAATGTAAGGAGAAAAATACAATAAGAAGAGTCAATGAAGAAATTCCATGCAAAAGGAAAATAGATGCGCTAAATAGGCTCAAGAAAATCAGGAAAATAAAGTACAACTAGCAGTGTATAGTCATCCTGTTGAGGTTACATTATATTTAACGTTGTTGATGTCGCTACGTAAAGAAAATATTGATGATACTATTCCTAAATTTGTTGTTGTTCCATATTTTATAAGTGAAATTGTTAGTGTTATTGATTCTATTCATGAAGTAAGTGGAATTGTCAATGGTATTGATTTTGTTGATGAAGTGAAATTTTCATTGTTATTGATTCTATTGATGAAGAAGTTGGTGTTGATCCTACTACCACTACTATTAATCTCATGGAAGATGTTGTCATATCTATTATTGATCCTACTACCATTCTTACTAATTCCATGCAAGATGTTGTCATATCTATTGTTGATCATGTTACCGCTGCTATCGATCCCATGAAAGAAGATGTTATGTTTGATCCCATTACTACTGTTATTGAAGAGGTTGTTGTTGAAGTTGCTATAGAACCAATTGTAAAAATTGTTGTTGAAACTGCTGCTAAACTCCTTGATGAGATATTTGAATGTGTTCTTGATCCTAATGATAATACTATATCCAATATTTCTATAGAAATTATTGATGAAATTATCGAATCTTCCACTAATCTTGTGCATAATATTTCCATTAATCCAATTATGACTATTGAGGAAGCCCTTTCTACAACAGTTGATATAGAAGAAACTATTGAACCTATGGAAATGCAATGGACTAGTGAGCCTTGAGTTGAAGATCTTCTTAAGGGATATGCTATAGAACATATAGCCATTGAACATATTGTTCAACCAATGGGTCTTTAGAAAGAAGAAGAAGAAATTATCATTATTTTTTAAATAATCATATTAAGAGAAGAGGCTACCAAATGGAATTTTGGAGCATTTAGTCTTCTAAGAAAGGTATAGTTCTACTCGAGGAATATAAACACACCATTAGTACATGTTACCCCCCCCATGCCTAGGGATAACTAGAGGATATCATGTCTCATGGACCACAAGATAGTGATCCCGACCATGATGATGATCAACATGTCTACAAATAGAAACTCATCAGCCCCCCTCAGATTGCCTCTTATAATTCAGATCATCCAAGATCAGCATATCCAACCAAAATAGTGCATGGGAGATGGTAAGTCAACTCCACCTTGAGGTATGTTATAAGTCCTTCTTTCATGTGAAGTGTTATGCTTAATTTATATTGCGCATGTGGATGAGGGTCATTGGTTCAAGTTGGATAATGGATCATTAGCTCAAGAAGTTATGTTTGTGCCGTAGTCATGTGTTGTCACTGTCCATGGAAAAGGCGTGCTAATGGGGGGGCCTCACAAGGGTAACGTTTTGTTTCCCTTCCATACATCATGCTTTCCATATTGGAGCCTGTCACAATGTACTAAATGTTGATAATGGGTCATAGTCCATTCTCTCATGAGAAGAGGGGTTGAAGGCCCAAAGGATGATTGTAGTTGCTAAGAAAAAGAATAATTCTAAAGAAATAAAGAAATAATAGAGAAGGATTCTCAAAATATAGTTCAAACTTGAGCTCTACCCCTTTTGCATTTTCTCGAGTGTCAAAGTAGTGATGCTATAGCTTGAAACCTTAAAAAGGGGACCTGCAAATATGATAAGAGGAAAAATAAAAAGGTCGATTAAGGGGTTTGGAAAAACATAGTTCTTATAAAGTGGTAACTCAAGAGCAAGTGCACCCTCCACAAAGGTTCTCATAGAAATGGACTCAATGAGACCATAAGCCATGAAGTAATCCTGATCCATATCATTATCACACTTACTCTTGAAGGGTTATTTTCTTTCAATGTTCCCCCCGAGACATATTCCTCTACTTGGGTATTTTCTTTCAATGTTTTGGGTGGAACACCTAATAAGTTTAGATGAAGGTTCTCCCATATTCAAACTTGTCAACTTACATTAATTCCCAAGCTAGTGTGAAATTTGAAGGGGATACTGATGTAAGTTGTTCATGTGGCTTATATCTTAAGTAACAACTTACTTTTCATGATTTAAGGACTAGTGTATCTTATGAACATTGGGTTTACTTGATTTCATATATATTTTTGATATAGATGCCCCTGACATGGTTCTTGAGGGATGCCCCAGGATTTCACCCAAGATGTTATGCCTCCATTGCAGGATATGGCACATGTGATGTAGAGAAGTGACTCACCTAGTGACTTGACACATTCAGACAGTGGCTCTCACATCTTCAATATCTTCAATGATGGATATATGGTATTTCTTTTGAAAAATTGGGTCATGGTGGAACACAGATGGGTTGGAAGCCCACATGTTTGGCATTGTAACCCAACTATTATTACTCATTGAATGGAGGGGATTGCACAGTTGAACATTTGGATGCCTTGCAGAGATGAGATGCACTCCTTCCCACCTTGGATGATGTACCCTACACCTTGGACATTGGCCTCCCTTTGATAATGACATCACATTTTAGGGTTTGACGATGATGGGGCTTGATGACCACTTGGAGTATCGTTGATGATGTGACAAGACCATAGATGAGGAGATGCACCTCCTACCATGATTGCACCATGAGATGATAACACATGGCCTTGGAAGGCCCTCACACACCCTCTTGTAGCATGATGTCACCACATGTGTGACCTATAAGAAGGTCATTATTTTATTGTTTTGACATGAGGAAAATTGAGAGGTCGATCCCACTTGTAGACATGAATTTTGACCTTTTGGACTATTTGAGCACTAATATTGAACCCTTATAAATAAGGCTACCACTCCATTAATTTTTCATCATCACTTTCACTACTCACTTGTGTGGGAGAGATAGAAAAGTTTCGCTTTACTATTTTTTTGTCTTTTGGATCTCATGCACGCTTGTTGAAGAAGGATCTTTGTGGATTTTTTTGTTTTCTTCGATGGTGTGTTGTTGCAACTAGGGTTTTTCTTTTCCTAACGAATTGATTAAGTAATTGCTGAAATTTTATGTCATTGCTAATGTTTTAAGGTGATAATTACTATCTTGTTACATGTTACTTTGTCTTGGTGAAACCTTACGGAGCAGACATAAGTCTTTCTCTCCTTCATATGCTTTGTTTCTCCAAGTTTTGTAAAATAATTCTCTTGCTAGGATTCAAGGACCTAAGGTCCAAGAGGATTTTCACCTTAGGGTTTTGATCCTAGTCTTTGATCCTTTACCTAGGTTATCTTGAAGAGAGAAAACATCACCTAGGGCCCAAGAGGATTTTCACCCTAGGGATCATTTTCTGGAAGGATGAGTCATAAGGCCCAAGAAGCTTTTCACCTTAGGGTTTAAACCTCGTTCTTCTTTATCATCTAGTTCAATGTCCAAGTTGTTGCATGCTTGACTCCATAATCCCTAAAAGACAATGACATTAGTCTAATGGTATTCTTGTAGGTAAAATTGCACTTAGAACTAGTATTATCTTTATCAAAGTGATTTTACTAACTTCTCTAACTCTAACTCTAACAAACTAATGATATATGTTGTTGCTATTATAAAATTTTGCTACAACCACTAGGGTTTACTTTAATTTTTGCATGTTTACTTGGGAAAGTGGCTTAAGATGCTCAAAATTCCGATCTAGCAATTGGATATTATGTGTACTTGTTGAAGGCTTGGTTTATATGTTAAATTGCTACATTTCTTTAAAGTACTTTTTCCTGTTGTTGTTGCAAAATATTGATTGTTGTTATACATTGTTTTCCTGTTGTAATTTGCAACAAAAACTGGGTTTATTGCTTATCTAGTGTCTAAGAGGTCGTTTATGAGATATATAACTTGGTAATTGTTTGTATTATGCTTTGGACTGTTTACTGTCTTGCATAGGTGAACCAATTACCTTTTTACCTAATTCCTTACCTCTCCTATACCCAGGCCTAACATTTAGGTGGCCAAGATAGGGGGTTGTAGGCTAAACTAATACTGTTATTTGATCCCTTGAGATCACCATGGAAGCATCCCTAGTGTTGTACCTTCCTCCATCACTAAAAAGAGGGAAATATATACTTAGGTGACAGTGGTAGAAACTTCCAATTGTTACACAAGATTGGGATCTTGTGGAGGGATTTCCACAAGTAAAAATCTTGTGATAACAATACCATGAGGGAATAATGGGAATAGTTTTGTGTTATGGATATAGAAAAGTGGGATAGATGGAGATAAGAGAGATAGAGAATTCTTGAATTATAAGTTGAAGTGAAGAAGTCAAATAAAGAAAAGAAGTAATTGAAAATTTTGACTCATGAAATACTTAGTTACATGTTATCTTCACCTGTGTATGCAATTTTGTTTCAAGAAATACACTTGATGTTTCAACTTAGGGAAATGGATGAATGTAAGCCAAGAGATTCTAGGACTAGTGAGTCCTCTCTAAAATCGTTTGCCAAAATCAATAAAGAAGATAAAAATCTTCTTTGTGATTTATATCAGCATGCAATCTTGTTATTTCTTGACATGAAATGGAAAAACCCTTTGTTGGGGATGTTCAATTGAGGGATTTCACCTCTTTCATGACCAACCAACTACAATGGAGAATTGCATAAAAATTTATAGAGAACAATTAGTAGAAGGATAGCCTATGCGTTAGGGATGAGAACCAGAATACATAGGTAATTATTGGGGTACACCACCAATTGTAAATGCACCTCGGTTAGTACATTTCATCAATGGAAATCAAGAATATGTCATTTCATATTGTGAATACAATATCAATAACATACATCTAGAAGCTTTGTTGGCTTATGGACATGGATGGGAATATTTAACTGAGCAACTAAGACAACGAGAGCCATTCAGTTATCCTAATTTTAGTGAAGCAATGAACATAGTAGAATGGTATGTATATTAATTGAGGTGGTATGGTACTACATGGATAGGGCTCAAGTTTCATCTTCTTTTGATTTGTTGCCTTGCACCAAAATATCAACATTTCTATAAATGGAGGCCATAGGAAGAAAACATATATTGGTAGATGATTGGAATAAATCAAGGGTATTATCTAGGCTATGAGGATGGCCATCCCTCCTATAATTTGAGAAACATTCATTAGTGGTATGCATATGTTGACTCTAATTTAGATTGAGTAATAAGTTTGGACGAGGACATACAATAGTGTAAGTTGGGGGCGAGGGGGGGGGGCGAATGATGGAACCCTATTTTATCATCATTTTACCATGTTTTTCCTTTTTCTTTGCATCCTTTTGCCATTATTATTGAACCTTTCCTTACCAAAGATGGTACATTTTACCAAATGTACTCTTTAATTCAATGCTTGACATATTATTGAGTTTTGTTATGCATTAGGAAGATTTTGTATAGTTCATATCTAACTTGTGGATTGAAGGCTACTACAAATAATTATATATGCTAAGAATGTTGTAGATCTAAATTTTCACTTACCAATTCCCATTGCTATGGAACCATTTCCGTAAATCCATGAGTTCTAACTAGTATATTTCATGTTCCATTTTTCTTGGAACCATTGCTATGGATTTCTGAGTTGTAACCACTACATTTTGTGTTCCCATTGCTTCAAAACTATGAACTTCTCTTGTTGTTATGGAACCTGCAGATGTTGTGCTTCAGTGTTTTGAATGCATGATTCCATCCCAGAGTAAATTAGGTCATTAATTTGGTTACTGAATTATTTGTAAACTACCATGGATAATATCCATTGGAATAGTTTGTCACAACAAATCTTGTAATATTCTGAAATATTAGATTATGCAATTTATTTGCTTGGATCTTAGATTAATTATTACTAACGTATTGCTCAAATTTTTGAAAATAACAAAAATACGATCCAATTCCTCCAATTTTTCCACCTAGAAAGTACCAAGATAGATGAAAAATTATATAACGATCCAATTCAAATTAGACCTCTCTAGTTTTGGATGATTTTTGTCCCAAAAATATTTTTCTAAATGAGTTGAGGAAAATTTTCCTCTACCTTCTCCCTCGAGTATCGTTTTTCCTTACCTGGAAGATGTCCTCTCAACCCAATCTGTCAAAGGTCATGTTTCCCCTACCTATAAGTTCTAGAATTATTCTACAAAACTATATCTTCTTCTAACTGTGCATGATATTCTAGTACAAATGCCTCTATGTTAGGTAGGACTTACTCCTCAATTTATTGATCCAACATGGAAGAATCATAGAGTTTCATATTCGCCACATTCATTACTGAGTAAATGTGCATATATGGGGGTAGATCGAGTTTGTAGTCATTATCACCCACCTTCTCCAATACTTCAAAAGGGCCATATCACAAAGCCTTGATATCCTTACCAAGACCCTATATTATTTCCTTGTTCAATTATAACCAAACATTGTCTCCTACTTTGAATGATTTCTTATTTTTTTAATGATCATGTCTAGCATTGATCTTTCAAGTGATATATTCAATGTCTCATGTACTTGGAAATAGATCTACCTAATATTGTCAATGGATTTATCCACTTTTAGTGCTTCTCCTAGGATGTCTAGGCTCAATCCTCCTTGTTTTCCATAGACATCATACAAGGGAGAAGGTGGAAAATACCCAAATAAATTTTCAAAAGGAGACTTACTAATAGAAGTATGGATTTCTCTATTATAAGAGTGTTGATTGTAGATCAAATTTTCATCGTAGGTATTTGGATGCTTATGATTGTAACCCCTCAAAAGTTGTACCAAAGCCATGTTGACAAGTTCTGTTTGCACATCTATATGTGGATGGAATGATGTAGATCTCTTCAACTTCATCTCCATCTTCTGCCAAAGTGTAGTCCAAAAGGAACTAAGAAATCTATTATCCATGTCTAGTATTATGCTCCTTGGTATCCCAACGTGCACCCAAACATATTTGAAGAACATGTTTTCTACTTCTTGTCCTTTGATGGTATTTTTACAAGGAATAATAATGCACATCTTTTCAAACCTATCAAATGCCACAAACAAGTAATCATTTCCCTTCCTGGCTGTTGGAAAAACACCCAAAAATCCATGGAAATTATTTCCCAAGGTCAAGTGGGTACAAGTAATGGATGTTATAGAACTTGTTTCCTAATATTGGGCTTGTTGTTACAACAAATCATGAATCCTTTAATATACCAATCTACATATTCTAACATTTTGGGCCAATACACATACCTTTATAAGTCAACAATTGTCTTCCCAACACAAAAATTTCCTGTACCATTGGAGGTGTGAGCCTCTCAAATAAGTTGCAATATTCACCTTTAGGAATGCAGAGCTTATCTAGATTGTAGGGAAACCAATCCTAGAGATGATATTCAACCTTACCATCACCTTATCATACATGAATGTGTCCCTGTAGCTACTAAAATACCTCTTTAAAGTCCTCATATTTTGTGTATGCATCTTTGTATGCATGATGAATTAAATGATCCAAGTGCATAATATTTCCCAAATATGTAATCTTGGATGTGGGTGGCCTTGAATGCATGTAATCCAACTTATTACTACTACCCTTCTTATATTTGATGACTAGATGAAGTTATTGCAAAAACCCCATCAACTTGTAATGTCTAGTTTGTTGAAGCTTACTCCAGAACTGCAAATACTATAGTGGTTAGTGATCATTGTTTATAATGGTTTCCTTTCCCATCAGATAGTGCTTCCACTTCTTAATATATTGAAACAGGGAATATAGTTCCTTATCATAGGTAGGGTAGTTCAAAAATACCCCATGAAACATCTTGAAATGATAGCATATTGACTTACCTCCTTGCATAAAAACTACTTCTATAGCATACCTGCTTACATTTGTCTCCATTTTGAAAGGATTTTGGAAGTTAGGGAATGTGAGAAATGGTGCTTAACTGATATTTCACTTAAGCTTGTAGAAAGTTTTATGTTGATTCTTTCCCCATTGGAAACTCTTACCACTATTTGTTATGGAATGGAGTGGTGCAATAACTATTGGAAAGGATGTTATGAACATATGTAGGTACTATTCTACCCTAAAAAATATCCTAACTGTAGTGACATTAGTAGGAACTAACCACTTCTTGATTCCCTCCATTTTTGTGAGATCTATCATTAGCTACCCTCCACCGATCACATACCCAAAATACACCAATGGATGCTAAGAAAACTCACATTTATTGAGGTTTCCCAACCATTGATGTGTTTTTAGAGTCTCTAAAACCTACATGAGATGGGATATGTGCTCCTACAAGGTATATCTATAAACCAATATGTCATCAAATGCTCTATTACAAATGAATTAATCTAAATAGGGACACAATGCATCATTCATCGAAATCACATATAAATGTAGTTGGTGCATTACATAGAATAAATGACATGACCAACCAGAACTCAGCACAGAGCCTTTCATTGTCTTGAAGGTGGTATTCCATGTGTCTTCCTGTTGGCATGTAGTACTAGGTGGTATCCCAAATTGATATCCAACTTGGTCAAGTACTTTCCTTGCTACTAGTTACTGATCTAAAAAATCATGATCTGAGGGAAGAGGGTACTGATTCTTGAATCTGATATTGTTAAAATATTTGTAGTCAATACAAATTCACCAAGTCCCATCCTTCTTGGGTACTATGGTGATGGGAGCCCTGAGGGGTGAGGCTCTTGGTTGAATTAATCCTTGGTCCATAAGTTTTTACAACTATTTTTTTACTTCAACTGCTTGGAGAATAGACTATATATACAACCTAATATTTGGTAGTATAGAGTCAAGAAACAGCCTATATCTCATGCTCCACTTCCCCCTTGGGTGAAAACATTTTAGGATCCTAAAACACTCCCCTATATTCCTTTAACAACTCCTCCAATTTTGTATTGGCCATGTTCAACAATACATCTCTCTAGGGATGCTACTCTTACTAATTCCTCCCCTGGTCTAGTCTCTCTTTATAAAAGCAATACATACTTCTTACTAGAGACTAATCAACTTTTTGTCTTAGTTAGAACTTATCAGAGATATATTTGAATTTTATTTTTGTGCATTCATGATGAAAGACTTCCCACCCTTGATTAGTCGATATTGGTTATCTCTCACATAAAAATCCCATCCCTCCACATACACATTTAGGGGCTTTGAAACACTACACCACATACATAAATGGTTACTACATCTAAATCCACTTCATCAGGTAAATTTGCACTTATAGAAAATTGATCTTACAATGTTTAGTTACTTTGATCTCTACATCCTTATTCCCCCATCCCAATGGATATGGGCTCATATCATCATGAATTTACAACCCAAAATTGCTTACTAGATCATTTTCCATTAGGTTGGATTGTGAGCGGGATTAAAATAAAGCATCTACCTTAGTATTTTTTGCACGGATCTTAATATGGAAGAATTTTAAATAATCTCCTTATCTTCCTTGTGACGAAGCCTACTCTGATTGACCTCCTTCTGCAGAGAAGTGAAAACAATATTGAAGCCTACTCTGATTGACCTCCTTCTGCAGAGAAGTGAAAACAATATTATCATCCACATTTAAGTAACTCTCTACCTTGTTTCATGAATTCTTTCCCATCAGGTTCTTGTTTTTGGCATCATTATTATGGTTCTTTGGATTCAACTTTGGATGAGACTTCCAAAAAATTTCTTAGGTGTTACCATAAATATTTCAATGTTTGTTTGGATCATTGCATTGATGTGCAGTGGTTTCCATATTCTTGTCTTTTCATTTCCACTTCTTGTTTCCCTCCTTGGAATTGTAATATCCCCTGGTAGTGCCCCAGTTTTATTATGAATTGTAATCATGTTTATAGGCTGGTGAGCCAAATGTATATAAGTTGTTGGGCTTATGTGTTTATTAGGCCAAAGAGCCTAGGTGTTAAAGGCCAGGAGCCTGATTTTTCATATGTAATTATGTAGACCATTAATAAAATATAAACATTGCTACATTCAAACCGACCATGAAGAAAGAGTGATGGGGGACTAAGCTTCCACAAGATTGGGTAAGGGAGGAGGCTAAGTGTGTGGGCCTAGGGGATAAGCTAGGGGGATTACCTCTAAAGGGGATAATAATTTATTATTATTTCCTGAAGGCTAAGGTGGACATGTTGAGTGTTGTCCTAAGTTCCTATAAAGGGAATGTGTGCTAAGTGGAACTCATGTGGCTCTAGGAAGACAAGTGTCGACCTAGGTGCATGTAGTTAAAACTGATGAGTCATCCATGTTGGGGGTCTCTCTCTCATTCTATCATCCTCCTCCTGAGTTCGCTAGGATCTGGGGTGTATGAACCCATTTTTCCTCTGCGTATGCATTTTTTCCTGGTCATGCACCCTAAAACACGTGGGAAAATTGATGGAATGATCTGTGTAACCGGGGAAGTCCGAGTATCCCATATTTATTTGAGTCATGTGGTGTTGTAACTATGGGTTTTTGTGGCCATGCAGTTCATCCATGAGTTTCTCTGTGTCTTCTGAGGAATCTGACACCTGGGTAATCACCTTATTCGTGCCATGTTTTAGCGTGGGTTGTTGTCACCTACGGTGCCATGCCCATATGATTTTGTTGTTGTCATCCCTGTCTGAATGAGTGTTGAACCGTTGTTGTTGAAGAAGAGGGTTGTTAGGCTCATGGTTGAAGAAGCATGTTCTCAGGCCTGTGAGCAACTCTCTCTAGGTGAGAGAGTTTGTTGGGAAGTGGTTTTCTCCTAGAGAGAGTCCAGCACCAGATACACAGCTCTGATAATTCCTTATCTAGGTTGTTGCTGAGACCCAGAGAGGGAGGTGAAGCAACCGATGGATTGTGCTTGTGAAGGTGTTTACTCGCGGGTGGAACAGGCATGTGGGGAATGAGAGTCCGTGAGTAGTGGGTGTAAGAAGGCTCCTGGAGAGAATCCTTCCAGTTGCACTGTGCAGTTTTTTGTGACCTCATCCTAGTCTAGTATTCCCTTACCCTGGGTGGAGCTTAGTACCAGCTCAGGGGTGACCCACTGTTGAGCATGATGAGCAGCATAGTCTATGGTTGGGAGTTTCGTGGAAGGTATGCATGTAGTTGGTGGATTTACTCTAGCTAAAAGACAAGTATCAGTCTATTATTAATTTATATGTTATGCATGTTTATGCTACTGATGCTTGAATGTTATCATGTGTTCCATTGCATGTGGATTTACTGTTAATATTGTTTGAATCTGAATGGTAACAATAACTCGGTGTTATGTGTTTTATTTCAATTAAAATGCATGTTATATATGTGTGTGTGTGTGTGAATGTTTCACAGTGGTAGCATTACCCAGTCTCTGTGGAGGTCCGGGGACGCTACAGTTTGGTATCGCAGCTAAGTCAGAGTTGAGTAGTGGCATTGCCCAGGCCAGTTGATGGATGGGGATGTTACAAATTCGTATCAGAGCATGTAACATCCCCAACCATCAACCCCACTGTCGGGAAACACTACCATGCGGAACATTCCCATACACACACACACACACACACACACACACACACACACACATATATATATATATATATAACATGCATATTAAATCAAATTAACTCATTTAACATAGAGTTATTGGCATCATATAGACTTAAACAGAATTAACAATAAATATCATTACAACAGAATACATGATAATATTACAAGCATCACAGACATGCATTTTAATTGAAATTAAACACATAATGATACTTATCTTTTAAACTGGCGTAATTCCACCAACTACATGCAGACCTTCCATGAACCTCTCATCCTTATACCATGCTTCTCATCATGCTCAGTAGTGGGTCACCCCCAAGCTAGGACTAAGCTCCACCCAAGGCAAGGGAATCCTAGACTAGGCTGAGGTTACAGGAAAACTGCATAGTTCAACCAAAAGGATTCTCTCCAGGAGCCTTCTTACACCTACTATTCATGGGCTCTCATTCCCCACATGCATGTTCCACCCGGGACTATACACCTTCACAATCACAGTCCATTGGTTGCTCCACCTCCCTCTCTCGGTCTTGGCAACGGGTCGGATCAAGAATTCTCAGAGCTCCGTAGCTGGTGCTGGACTCTCTCTGGGAGAAAACCACTTCCCAAAAGACTCTCTCACCTAGAGAGATATGCTCACAGGCCTGACAACCTGACTCTTCAACCACAGAACTGAAAAACTAGTTCTTCATCCACTTTCGACTCAGTTATAGCAAGGTATAGGTAACAACAACGGTAACTGGTCAAAACCACTCGGGAAAATAGAAGGAAGCAACCCAAGAACAGTTCAGGTATGGACTCGGCTTTGTAAGAGTGGATAAGATGGGTTCACAAGACACACAAGAGATATGGCTCAGTCCATGGGTTTTCCACTCGTGTTCAGGGTGCATGACAAGGAATCAACGTAGAGGTCGAACACAGGCTCAACGGTTCAGAAAGAGGATGTGTCGGCTTCTTAGGAAAATGTCACAGGTTGGCATCACGATTTCGGGTTTCAAAGCTGCGTGAGGTATGCAGAGATCAGACGCAGAGGTAACATGGTTCAGACAACGGATGACAGAATGGAGGATGAACCCCCATCATGGATCAATTCTTGGGTTAAATCGCATGTTTATGGGTCGACACATGTCGTCCATGAAGTTGCATGCACTCCATCAAGTATGAGTTCCCTTTTCCAAGAATTTAGGATAAAAGTATACCTTTCACACCACTTTGAAATAATAATAAATTATTATCTCAAGGACTTAAGCCCCTAAGATTAGCCCCTCTTTACAACCTTTCATCCACCTTTCCCTTACCCACCTTGTGGAAGCTTAGTCTCCCATTAGTCTTTCTTCGTGGTCGGTCTGCATGTAGTGATGTTTAATCTTTATTAATGTTCTGCATAATTACATATACAAAAACAGGCTCATGGCCTTTAACACTTAGGCTCTCTGACCTAATAAACACATAAGCCCACCAGCTTATCAACGCTCGGGGGTGACCCACTGCTGAGCGTGATGAGAAGCATGGTCTAAGGCTGGGAGGTTCATGGAAGGTTTTCACGTAGTTGGTGGAGTTACTACAGTTTCAAAGATAAGTATCATTATGTATTTAATTTCAATTAAAATGCATGTCTGTGATGCTTGTAATATTATCATGTATTCCATTGCAATGATATTTATTGTTAATTATATTTGAGTCTATATGATGGCAGTAACTTTATGTTAAATGAGTTAATTTGATTTAATATATATATATGGGAATGTTTCACGTAGTAGCGTTTCCCGACAATGGGAGCGATGGTCGGGGACATTATGGAAGAGGGGAGAGTGGACCTGCTAAAGTCCCGAAGTCCCGAAGTGATTTGGGATCATCCATTGTCTTGAAGGATGCGTGGCGAAAATCCATCAGTTTTGGGTGAAGGCGCTCCCAGAGGAACGAGCGCAAAAAAGCTTGAAACTTCGAAAAGGAAGGTCCCTTTGTTTGGAAGGAGAACGGACAAGAATTTGTTCGGAAAGAGTCCACGGTTTTTTATGACCATTGGATACGCGAAAGAGTGTGGGAGTTAACCCTTGGAGCCATTTGGACTTCGCGAGTTCAACGAATTAAAAGAGTTCGTCGTAAGTGAGGTAAAAGCCCCGAAGTTCCAAGTCCTAGAGTGAGTTAGGGACTGTTCATCGTCAAGGAGGACAGGTGGCGTAATCCTATAGACTCCGAGTAAAGACCTGAAGTAAACGTCATCCATTGGATCCAAAGGATAGGTGGCATAAGTCTGTGGACTTTGGGTAAAGACCCGAAGTAGGTCGTGGTCGTTGATCACCAGGAGGAGTATGTGTCGATAGATCGATGTCTCTGGGTGAATTGCACTGGGGTCTCAATTGAGAATTGAGATTGTCGAACCCCAAACACTCTAAGGCTGGATTCGTAGAGGAAATCGTAACTGCACATCTATAGTGACAGGTGTCAGCATATCTTCCACTTCGAAAGATAGCTACTAAGGAGGGATCAAGAGTTGAGAGTTGAAACTCCCGAAGACTGGAAAGTCAGAATCAATCATAGCCATTGGTTTGGAAGAGAGCTATGTGCCGACAGATCATGGAAGTCTGGGAAGGCGTGTGAAATACATGAAAGGAGGATAGACAACAGTCTTTGATCACGGATCATCGCCAAAAGAGAGAGATTTATGGTCGGGAGGAATTGTGGGGCCAGAACATACTTTTATCTTAATTTTCCTCTAGCGGGCCGCAATTGAAACCACAGTATCGTCGAAGGCATACATGGAAGTTGGAGGTGAATTCGGGGTAAAAGTTTGGTTTTCCTAAAACCACCCTTGGATGCACCCATAATCACATATTTTCGTAAGGTCACAGCCGAGGGCCCTATGAAGGAAGAGGCTAATGAAAAAGGAACTAGCGTCTAAAACTTGACGTTTCAAAAGTGCTCAGACAGAGGTCACGGGTATCACAGGACCTGCGCCTTAGGAGAAAAGGGGGCATGTGTATAATTGTTTTGGGTTCAATAAGGAGCCCGAAGGGTCAATCCGACTCAGAAGGAAGAAATATCCTAGACCGGGAGGTCTTGCAACCCATAGGAGAGCAAGGGGGGGTATGCATCAATATGGATGTGTAATTTTGCATATGTACATGCTTGGATATGCATATAACATGATGGTGAACTTAGAATAGTCTGTTATTATGAAATAATGTTTGGGTATGACTAAAAGATGGATTATGTATGCAGGAAAAATATATAGCAGGGTTAAATATGTGGATGTTGTTGTTGCTTATAATTTTCGTCAAGGTGAAGACCCATGAGGATCGCAGGAATGGTGATCAAAATGATGAAGGGGGAAGTCTATGAGATTCTGCAAATATCAGTTGGTCAGACAACAAGTAGGTTGGTAACAACCAGGCAGGTATGCGTTTATTTTATGTTGATGCATACATTTTGAAGGGGATCGAGGTAAGGATTCCCTCAGTTAATTTCCAGTATTTAAATTGATATGTAATGGCCGAAGTCCTAGAGTGTGTAAGTGTTGTTGATGCTATAAATGTCAGTTACATATTATGTTATGTTTGGTTATGGGATCAAAACCAGGTTAATTCAGGAGACATACTCCTTATATAACAATGAATACCCATAGAGACATGAGTGACAACCCAAGAGGTTGGAGGTATCACTTGAATCTAGGATGGTAAGGTAAAAGAAGGACTTTCAGTTAATTCTATGTAGCTAGCAAAAAAGAAGTGAAGAGTACAAGAAAACATCAAGTATTAAAGTATTTCGTCGAGAAAGGGATGAAGAAGTTCAATCCTGAAGATTAACTCGATTTTGAAGAATCTAGAGTATATAAAACATCTTTTTGTGGAATTTGATTCATCCAAGTACGTGATTGGGTTAGTTGGACCTAGGAAATTAATGAAAGCTGAAGATTAATATCATCTTAGTTTGGGACTATAAATGCAAAGGTAGCCAAGGGTGATTTGGCTAGAAAGTGATCAGGACAAAATATTCATGTATAGTGACTACAATGATAGCATAAGAAGATCTAGGAATCCAGGAAGAATTGTAGACTTATGGGATCAACAAGAAAAAGTTTTATAGAGAGAAAGAAGTTTTTGTGATTTATGTGGCAGTAAGTATGTTGTGGCTTGATTGGGTCAGCCAGAGGAAAGAATTCTTGCATGTTTGCAAGTGTTGTTGGTGATGTTGTTGCATAAGGAGGGAAGCAACAAAGAGCTGAAGTGTTGGTTATAAGTTTGATAAAAGAAGCATGAAAGATTCTACTTCCATCAAACATTCAGGTAGTATAAAAATTTATTAATGGAAGTCATGCAGGTATGAGTTCTTATTACTCTTTTTGCATAATTGTTGAAAGGAAATTTAGGTCAGAATTCCTCGGCCAGAGTTATTTTATAAAATCACATGATTATATTATTGAGTGCATACCAATGGATGTGGTAAAGGCTGGAGGCCTGTATTAATTCAAATCTTTTTAGCTTCTGAATGCACGCAGTGACATAGTAGAATGTCATGTTAATTTGGTTATGGGGTAATAACCAAAGAATTAAAAGATAAGAACTTGTTATAGGAATGA
>SNQJ01S0178835.1:30619-48272 GCA_010110895.2 Picea sitchensis | reverse complement strand
TAAGAAGGTTATAACGATCAAACATGACACATACCATGATACCTTGGACCAATTACCTCATGGAGCAAGACTCTTCTCTGATGCAAGTCCAAGCCGATGGTGATGGAAGTTGCTGCTACTAACATGACAAGTCTGGCGAAGAAGAAGAAGGATGGGCCCTCCAGGGGCATGCGCAGGTCAATCCTGCTCTCGGGACTCCATGTCTAGTACCTGTGGGCCTCGAGACATGATCTCCTAGTTATCCCTAGAGATCGGGGATAACAATGCCAACTCGCTTGATTTTAAGCCCAAAATGGACTTCTTCTTTGCGCTGCGCTCGACGCTCATGACTTGCAATAATTGACGCTAACATTAGGCTCCATGGGGGATAGAGTCATCCTTGCGATGCTCTAAGAACTTCTTCTGCAGTTCCAGTTGCCTTCTGTTGGGCTATGGAGTCATTTATTAAGCCGAAAATAAACATAAAAGCAATAAAGACAATATTTACAAAAACAGAGGAGCCGTCTAAGGCTCAAACAAAACATTTCTTTAGGAAATGCCCATTTACTGGGCCGCTAAAGACTTCTCCATCCTCCAAATCCTGCAACCTGTACGTGTTATTTAAGACTAATTCAGAGATTTTGAAGGGCCTGATCCAGAGGGCATCAAACTTGTTGTGTTTTCCCCTATCCTACCTAGGTGCATCCCACTTAAGAACCAAATCTCCCAGCTTGAATTCCTCCTTCTTGACCTTCCTTTCAAAGGCATGCTTGATCTTCTGATGATGACTGTGAGCTATGTCCATCACCTTCTCCCTGATCTGTTGCACTTCCACCACTTGATGAATCCTTTTGACCATATGGTCTGGCTCTCCTTCATGATCTTGAAATAATTTAGCTATAGGTAAAGTGAGATGAGTGGGAAACACAGTCTTTGTCCCATAAACAAGTTGAAAAGGTGAGGTGCCCAGGGACTTCTTTGTTGTCACTCGATCGGCCCATAGAGTGAATTTGAGCTTTAAATCCCAGGCCCTCTTATTGTCTTCCAATAATATTTTAATGAGTTTGATTAGACTTTTATTGGAATATTCCGCCAGTCCATTTCCTTGAGGATAATTGGGAGTGGAGTGAATTAGTGAAATCTTGAACTGCTCACAGAACTTAACCAGAGGTTCAGACTTGAAAGAAGCATCATTATCAATGACGATTCTACTAGGACAGCCAATTATGGCTATGATATCCTCCAAGAAGATGATAATTACCTTGTGCGAAGCACTCCTGGTGGGGGAAGATTCTATCCACTTGGTGAAATAGTCTGTTGCAGTCAAGATCCATATATGTTGGCCACTTGAAGGAGGATAAATTTCCCCAATGAATTCCAACCCCCATTGTTGAAAGGGTGTTGAAGCTACTACAGTCTTTAGTGGCAAAGATTTGAGCTGCTTCTTTCCTGAGAACCTTTGGCATTTGATGCAAGCTCTGAATTCTCTGAGAACATCAGCGAATAAGGTGGGCCAGTAGTACCCATCCCTGAGAATTTTGTGGGTTGTGGTCTTCCAGAAATGGTGCCCTCCACAAAGGCCGCTGTGGAAATCAAACATAACTTTTTGGGCTTCCTGTGGATTTAGACACCTCAGAAACACCCCTAGAGGGTCTCTCTAGTACAAGACATGGTCAATAAGGCAATATCTGACTGCCTTGAGCTTTAAATCTCTTGCCTTGCTTTTTCCCATTCCATTAGGAGGCTTCAACTCTTACAGAAAGTACAAAATGTCTTTGTACCAGGTGCATTCTTCTAGTGATAAGCCACCCTGAGTGATTTTGCTGGATGACTCAGCTTGCTAATTTCCTGAGAAAGCATTGATGAAGCTAACCCCCAAGGCCTTGCAATTGGATTCAACCAGCAGCTTGGCTAAACCTTTCCCTTTTACCAACTTGGTGGGCTTTATCTCCAGGTCAAATTCCAGGATCTTGGCAATCCATTTACCTCTTCTCCCATGTATGTCAGGCTGTATAAGGATGTCCTTCAAAAAGGCTGAAGGAACGTATGTAGTCACTCTTGAATGCAAGACATAGACTCTGAAATATTTGAGAGCTTTCACCAAGGCATAGGCCTGCTTCTCCATGATCTCATACCTGATTTATGCATCTCTTAATGCCCTACTGAAGAAGGAAATGGGTTGCTCTCACCCTTCCTCATTTTTCCGCAATAAGACTGCTGCTATTGTATCAAAAGAAGCAAAAGAAAAAATTAGGAAATCCTTGGAATAATCAGGACTGATCAATGCAGGTGCCTCAGTCAATGCCCTTTTTATTTGGATGATAGAATCCCTAGGTTCAGCAGTCCATTTTACTTATTTTCCCTTTCTGAGCATGGTTGTGATGTGTTTCACCAACTCAACAAAATTTGAGATGAACCTCCTCAGAAAGTTAATCTTCCCTAAAAAAGCATGAACTTCCTTTCTATACCTGGGAAGTAATAGGGTCTGAATTGCCTCTACCCTGCTGGGATCAATTCTCACTCCCTCTACTGATACTATATGGCCTAACAGTTTCCCCTCCTTCATAGCAAACAAATATTTCTTGGGATTTAAGGAAAGGCCAAACCTCCAGCATTTCAAGAAAACTTTCCTCAAGTGACAGCGACGCTCCTTATAAGACCTGGAGAAGACTGTGATGTCATCCAGATAGATCACCACAAACTGATCTTTCTCCCCATTGAAGGCTATGTCCATGGCTTGCTGAAATGTTTCTCCTTCATTCATTAATCCAAAAGGCATTTTGGCATAGATGAATGTGCCCCAAGGAGTAGTGAAGGCTATTTTTTCTCTGTCCTCAGGCATGACTGATATGTGATTATAGCCAGAAAAACCGTCAATCATGGATATCCTAGATGCACCAGTTACCCTTTGCAATATGTGTTCCATGTTGGGAAAGAGATAGTTGTCTTTCTTTGAGATCCTGTTCAGGTTCCTGAAATCGACGCAGAGCCTAATTTCTCCACTTTTCTTCCTCACCGGGACCAAATTGGCTACCCACTCAGAATATCTCAAGGGGACAATGATTTGGGCATCTAACAACTTTTTCACTTCTCTCTCCATGACGGGAAACAACATGGGATTTATCTGTCTTAGCTTCTGCCTAAATGGCTTAGCCTCTTCCTTCAGTGGGATCTTGTGTTCAATGACAGTTGTGTCATATGTCTTGAGGTCTTCATAGGTCCATGCAAACACATCAGCAAATTATTTTCATAACTCAGTATATTCGACCCTCTGTTCTTTGGTCAAACTTCTTGACAACTTGACAAACTTAGCCTCCTCCTATGTGTCGATATTGCACTTCGCTGCATCATCATCTCCATTTGAAACAATACCCTTTACTGCCACATCATTCCCATCAAACAATCTTTCTAAAGGGACCAATCCCTTCGGAATGTGATTGCTAGGCAGATGAATAATATGGTGATTAGCAATTTTATTTAAAAATACCTCAGGGTGAGGGTGACTTTCGAGATCAGGATCTTGATCAATGTGCAATGAAAAAAATTCATTGACGGACTGAAGAAATTTTTCAATTTCAAGATCGTCTTCAAATACCTTCCAATGTCTAATATTGTCCAGAACAGATGGCCTGTATCTTATCTCGACCTCATATTTGATCTTAGGCGGCAGAGGGATCTTGAACAGACTAGCTGAGACAGCTAAGGAATCGACCAACGTATTTTCTTTTCTTGGAATAAAAGAAATGTTGAAAGTTGAGAAGAAATTATCAATTAGGTCCCACGCTTCATTTTTGTAACTCCTGAGCCAAGGATGCTTAGCTCGATAAGCATTTCTGACTTGCTGGATTATCAACTCAGCATCTCCGAACATTGCTACCTCCTTAATTCCCATTTCTTTTGCAACCCTCATACCCAGAACAAGAGCTTCATATTTTGCCACATTATTGGTAGCTTCAAATTCTAGCTTGTATGACAGGGATATGGTTTCCTGCCAAGGGGACACAAGAACCACTCTGGTGCTAGCGTCGTCACTAGAAGAGGCTTCGTCGAAGAACATTTTACAAACAGAGGTGGTTGGAGGAGGTATCTTGTTATTAAATATGGGTTGCTTTTTGATTTGAAAAGGGGCTTCAGGAGTCTCAGTGATCTGCAATAAAATAGACCCCAAATCAATGTCAAGTGCAAAGATGGGGTGATTAGTGGGGCCTCCTTCGTCACTGACAATGTAGGCCATCTGAGATTCTCTATACAACCTCCTGTGTTCCCCTCCAAAGATTGGAATGGTGGCATATGTGAGATCCATCTGTAATGTTCCTCCAAGTTTTCTAATCCAAGATCTTGACAACAGCATGCCGAACTTGGGGGGAACATCAACTACTACAATGACCATGACCACACTCTTCATTGGAAGCTGAAATAAAGAGACCACCAAGTCTTTGATGACTCCAAGGCATTGCACTCTCCTTGAATCAAAAGATTACAAATCGTGATAAGCCTTTGTCACTTCCAGTCCCAATTCTTCCATGACTATTTTGGGCATAAGGTTGTGGGAAGTTCCTGAATCCATGAGGCAATTATGCAACACTTTATCATGTATGTTTAGGGATGTGTAGAAGGGAGGGGATGAATCATATCTATATTCTACCATGGGACCCAGGATGACTGCTGGCTTTTCATCTTGAAGATTTACCGAGTCTGTAGAAGGCTGGAGGGACTCAGATTGTAGCAGCTTGGAGAGGGACCTTTTGAAATCTTCATTTTTAACTAGCTCTGAGAGGGGTAGGAGAATTATAATATTTTAAATTTCATGCTCAAAACTAAAGGAGGGAAAAATCTTAGGATCTTCCCTTACCTCAGAGACAGGTTCTTTGGCTTTTGGCGAAGTATTCTGAGTTTTCTTTTCTTTAGTAGTAATTGTAGCAGGTTTAGCAGGTTTTTCTGCTATGAGGGGCTGATCATGGCTATCAAAATTCCATTCTTTCTTCTTTGACCTAAGATGATATATGTTAGGAGCGTTGTTGACCTTTTCCCCTTTTCCCAACTCATTGACTTGATTGTTCATAAGGGATTCTTCATATATCGATTGAGTCAAATGGGGGAAAGGGAAGGTGTCTTCAATACAGTGAATTTTAGGATCAATCTCATCTATATCCTCTCCTTCCTCATGAGAAAATAGGTTATTTTGGAGAGGGGTTTGGATCCTTTGATCCTATCTGTATTTTCTCCTTTGTTCCCTTGGAAAATCCTGTGGCACATTGTTGCTAGGCCTCCTGAAGCCTCTATTATCAGTATTTTGGGTATTTTTGTACATGAGCTTCCCTTCTAACTCCCACCTTTCCATTCTATCCGAAAGAGATTTTAGAACTTTAGTTACCTCATCCATATTAAGGGGAAGGGGAGAGGAATTGGATGGGGAGGCTTCAGGTCTCTTTCTGGATATGTCTCTATCAGCCTTATTCCTAAGTCAGTCGATAGCCAATATGTTAGATTCTACTTCTATGGCTGCATCCTGCATGTGAGCCAGAGTAGTGGCTCTCCTTTCCCTCAACAGAAGGTAGAAATCAGGATCAAAAGCGCTAGCATAAGTGATCTTAGTAGAGGCTTCTGAGGGATTTATTTCAGCGGGGATCTTATTGTACATTTTATTGAATCTCCTGGAGAAGTCAGAGACAAACTCTCCTTCCTTTCTCTTCAAAGACCCAAACTCTGTCATGTAATACATGAAGTCTTTTTTGTCTCCCCACTATCTCAAAAAGGCATTATCCAAAGCCTCAATCCCATCAATAGATCCAGAAGGTAGGGCCCTAAACCATTTTCTAGCCTCTCCTTCAAGGATATGGACGAAAATCGTCATCCATACGTCTACATGCATGATAACATGATCATCTGTAAAATTGTAAAAGGATTCAAGGTGTTCTTCTGCAACTATATCCCCTTCGCCTGTAAACTTGGACAACTGCTTAAGCTAGCCATCTTCCGGAAAGGGCATTAAGAGGCTGAGGTAATAGAAGGGGAGCATACCTAGCCACTATTATAGCCTCCATTCTGGTCATGGGGGCATTTTCTCCTGCCATAGGAATATTAGGTGGAGGAGAACTTAGAGGAGAAGGAGCTCGAACAGGGGATACTATAAATGAGCTTACAGGTGGACGGGGAAACAATGGGGGATTCAGAGAGAAGGGTAAGGGGATTGAGTCAACGGATGCTTCTCTCTATGCAGTAGCAACAACAATAATAAGAGGAGGAGTGGTAAAGCTAGGTGTGGGGAAATATTATGTGGTCCAGGGTCTACGCCAAGGTAGAGCTTCAAGGGAGAGGGGAGTGCCAAGGATTTCTCCCTCCAATCCCAGACCAAGAGGGGAAAACTCAACAAGAACACTCCCGAAATTCAGGAAATAGGAAACTTCAGAAAAAGGTCTGCTAGGAAGCTGAGAAGAAGAAAATGGAGTTCCTATAGAAGGAGATGGAAAAGTACCTAGTTCAGTGGAGGAAGTTTCTCCTTCAGAGGCCTTTCCTTTTATGAAGATCACCTTCGGATCAACTTCAGGTGTAGCTAGAGGCAGTTATGGATGGGACCGTGTGTGTCTACCTCTGGAAGCCACAACTAAAACAACAGGTTCACCATAGTGGATTTGTCACAATGGAGTCACCAAGTGCACAGTAGCAATCTCGTAGGGCACTGATGCCTGATGCACCTTCAGAATTAGAGGCTCGATGTCATTCAATCCCATGGAAAATTTTCAACTTCGTCCCCGACAACGACACCATAAATGTTGGCATCAGAAGTCACTCCTAGATTGCAGCAGGAGTAAGCCTGAGGCCCATCAGTTTATCTCACAATTTTTTAAAAGGGGGTGATCGAATGGAAGTAAACTCAAAACAATATCGCTCACTTAGAAAACTGGGATGGAACATTAAGGACATGCGAGGTCTTGATCTAACTTAAGACAGTAAATTTGCATAGTAGTGAGTAAGTGAAAGAAAAGAAAGGAGAAAAGTCTCAGATATGAGATCCTCTCAGACCAGAGAAACTTCAAAGTAAACCTCAAACGTTGTAGAACTAATACAATCAAACATGCATTATATAGTTACAACAACACCCGACTAGATCATCCATACCCGGGCTTTAGATTTAGAGGAAAAAGGAAAGGAGGAGATTGGCTGCCATTAAACAAGAAATCTCAAAATATCGTTCTATAACCAGAGAACCAAAGGCTTTGTTAAAGCTTTACAATTGGGATCTTTGCTCTACCATCGATCCTTTCAAAAATACAAAAACTGAGTATATATACTCAGAGAAATTCGCTCTCTTGGCAGCAAGAAGGTAGATGAGACATTAAAGTCTAACTTAGCATGCGCAGGTTCTTCTAATCAATTGAGGACATCAGATCAGCATGGATCTCTTAGGAAAACCTACACACAGGACGATCTTGGGCAGACTACCTACCAGAACCTCCATGCCCTGCATTCATGGCTTGAGCTGAGGTCTCAACCACCTGCTCAATATTCATTAACTGCTTTTTTCCATGGAGGGTGGCCGAGATTGAAAACATAAAGGAGTGACCCCTTTGTCCTTTGAAGTCCCGGTAGCCGAAATGTTGAAATGGCTCCCGAGCACTTTTTCATTTCACGTTTCGGGTTTCGGAGATTCCTGACGCAATGGAGGAGCGACTCCCTTGTCTCTTGAACACCCAGTAGCCGAAATGCCGAAATGGCTCCCAAACACTTTTTCATTTCGCGTTTCGGGTTTCAGGGATTCCCAATGCAGTGGAGGAGTGACCCCTATGTCCTTTGAAGTCTCGGTAGCCAAAATGCCGAGATGGCTCCCGGGCACTTTTTCATTTCGTGTTTCGGGGATTCCCGGTGCAGTGGAAGAGTGACCCCTTTGTCCTTTGAAGTCCCGGTAGCTGAAATGTCGAAATGGCTCCCGGGAACTTTTTCATTTCGTGTTTCAGGTTTCGGGGATTCCTGACATAGTGGAGGAGTGACCCCTTTGTCCTTTGAAGTCCCGGTAACTGAAATGTTGAAATGGCTCCCGGGCACTTTTTCATTTCGCGTTTCGGGTTTCAGGGATTCTCGACGCAGTGGAGTAGTGGCTCCCTTGTCTCTTGAACTCCAAGTAGCCGAAATTCCGAAATGGTTAATCACTTCATGGCTTTGGCCATAGGAGATGAGCCCATGCAATAAACCTCGTGCAATTCCACGACTCAAGCTTACCCGATGACCGTTGATCTGCTCCATCTGTGGATCCTCGCCATTGAAAACAAAATGCCAGCTCGCTTGATTTTAAGCCCGAAATGGACTTCTATTGTGCATTGCACTCGACGCTCATGACTTGCAAGAATTGGCACTAACACCATGCATGAGTGACTTCCACTAGTCTAATCGTTACACATGAAATTTACACACCTAGGTAGCTCGCCCTAAGTATCGTAAGTGTCATATAAGTGTCTCATACACCTTGACACCATGGAATAACCTATGTCACAATCCCTAGTCAATGTGGAGGAGGGATATATTACATGAAGGACAAAATACCAAGCGCACATGAATTATTATTAATATTCAGGAAAAAGAAATTAATTAAGTGTGAGAATCCACCTCACATTTGGTTTCCTATTTTTTAGAGAAGGTGGAGGATCTCATGAATGGTTGAAATATTTCCTCCTTAAAATCCTTGAGAGATATTTCCTCCCTAAAATCCTTAAGAGATATTTTCTCCCTAAATATCTTTCAGATCCCTTTTTAGTGGATCTGATGAGTGATCCTCTCCATGGTGGTTAAGCCTCCAAATCCTATATAATGAGGGATTTCCATGGAAATGGAAAAAGGAAAATTTGAGGTATCCAACCTATGGTCTTGGGAGAAATATTTAGGATATCAAACCTATAATTTTGGGAGCTTTGTGCAAGGGTTAGACGAAGAGGACTTGGAGAGGTTGTTACGACTTCATCTACAGTTTGTAAGTATCTCTTTTGAGTTCTCACTAATATATGTTTGGCCTATTCCCTTCTAATCCGTGTATCTTTACATATGTTGTCTATTAGAGATGGATTTGATTAGAATAATTTTATAGATTAGATTAGTAGTTCTTTGTCTTCTTGTTGTCCATTGTATTGCATGTGTCGAACGGTGCCAATGAGCTCGGGGATCAAGCTCAAATTGGAGCAACAAGGAAAAACAATGGAATAAGGTGCATCACACTTTCTTCCTTCTCCTTCTCTTTCTAATTAGGTAATTAGATTCAAAGGGATATTAGTGTCCAATGTTAGCATCTTTCTGTCTTGGTATAGGGGTCTATAATCCAGGGGGATATTCACTTATATGCAGGGGGATTTTCCTATAATAGTTAGATCATAGGATGAGGGAGCCTGGTGTGATCTAGTCTACCTCACCGAGGTTCTTTAACCTAATCATTATTGTATGATTGAAGATGTAATGTGCGCAATGCAAAATTTTGCAGCAGACTAAATGAAAGAGAAGAGAAGCCAAATATTTGTGGACGTAGCCCCCGGAGGGGGTGAACCAAGGTAAAACATGTGTTCTTTGTGATGTTTCTTGAATTCTTTACTTTATTTTAATGGCTAGCTTATGAATGAATGATTAACTAGATATATAAGTATGCATGCATGAGGCTAAAGATGAGTGAATCTTCGGAATACTTGAATCAATAACAAATTTAACACATAAAGAAAGATAGAATATACTCCCAAATAACCACTCATTCCTAGACTGCAAACACATGAGTATTGCAATCACCCATAAAGCTATCTCGGGTGAGACTATGTGGTGCACTATGTGCACAACGTTTCCTTCTCATTTACTAGAAGGGCCGATAGTTTTAAAGGGTTTTGCTAGAAACCTGTTGGGATCCGAACCTTGGTCAGCCCAAGAAGTGATAATTTAAGCCAACAAGAATCAACTACATCCCTATTTATGAAGGTGACGAATATCCCAAACAACATTCATTCATTTGTGAGAAAGTCTAGGATGTTGCAGATATAGTCGAAGAAGAAAATAAAATTTCTCAATTTGGAGCCACACTTTGATCTAGATCTCTTACCTAGTTTATGAATTTCACCAACAATCAAGCACATACAAAAAATTAAATAAAGCAGAATTTCCTCTCATTTTTAAGACACAAGATGTAAGCCATTTGGCAGCGCAAAAAATGAAGGAAATCAAATAGAGTCTAAGTGAAATTGTTTGAGGATACAACAAAAGATTCAAGGGTTTACTGAGTGAAATATTGTTGGAGATATTACACACACCTAGGATATTTTTCCTTATTTTCCTATGTTTAATGGTCATTATCGAGGGTCTCCTATTTTTTAGGAACCTCTCCTACATTCTAGGAGAATATTATCTTCATTTTAGAGTCAATTACACTTAGACTAGTGGAATTCACTCATACATGGAAAATTTGGTTTTATCACTAGTTGTTGCATTTGTTTCTCTCACTTCCACATGTGTGACTTAGTTAACTAAAATCTACATGACTAGTTAACTAGGACTAGGTGGCAGTTAACTCCGGTAACTGCATGTGTGTGTCCAGATCTCTTTAGACCACTACTATGGTGCATTGGTTTCTCTTCCAGTGTGCATTAGTTGAGTTATACCGAGTATATAATGTGTAAATTATCATTCATTCATTTGGTTAATAGAATTCTTCCATTATTTCTCTCTTGTTTCTCTCTTTTCTTGCTTTTGCAATATGTGTGTTCTATATTTTGATAGCTATATATTTTTGTGCATGTTCACCACATTTTACATGGTATCATAGCCCACAAGGTGCTAGGAAAAAGGTGCACCAACATTTTTCTTTGCATGTACAAAAGACTGAAAACAACACGAAGAATGGAGTTTCCAATGGAAGTTATTCTCACACCATACAACTTATTTGCATGGCAGCAGAAGATGGAGAGATTACTTTGTGGTAGAGGATTGTATAGGGTAACCTTGGGCACAGAAGTAGAACCTACTTCTTCCATAGAAAAATCCAAATACCTCAATTGGATGGATGAGGCTTATGAAACCCTCTACATGTACATTTCCCCTGAGTTGCTTTTCCATATCTCTTCTTGTACAACTCCCAATGAATTATGGACCACCATGGAAGGAATATTTGGAAAACAAGATGAGATGAAAGGCCACATGCTTGAGGTGGAACTACTCGCTTTGCATCCAAAAAGGTTCAACAATATACATGATTTATTTACAAGATACAAGGACTTGTTGTTGCGACTCAAGGGTTGTGGGGTTGATAAATTTAAGGAGGAAAAATGAATGGTTCTTTCCATTCTGTCCAAACTTGGTCTGGAATACTCATTTTTTGTCTCCATATTCCATTTAGTGAGGGTCACCTTTAGAAAGAACTGGACCATGCCCACTCTCGATGTATTTATTGAGTCTTTGATTCAGGAGCAAGATAAACTTATTAGTATGGGAAAAAACAAAGGCCGCAAATCTCATGCACTTGTTGTGCATGATGAAAACCAAAATCAGAAATATAAATCCAAAGACAAAGGAAAGTCATATACAAACCAAAATAAGGAAGGGCACACCAAACCCTTCAACGATTCCTCCATATCCAAAAGTGGAAAAGGAAAGAAAGGGGAGAACTTACTATCATCAAGGATTCCATACATAATCCTCATGCATGAAGAAGCAAATATATCAAATGAAACTTCAAAAACACAACCTTGGGGATCACATTCCCAAGGGTTCCAAGAAGAAGATTGAAGATCATGCTCCCAGGAAAGGTAATTCTAGCCATGACTTGATTGCCATTAATTCCTCTCCTTATTCCTAGATTGTATATTCATGTGCATCTTACCACAAGGCCTCCACAAAGGAAGTCTACTCTTCATTGGATGCATGCAAAGGTCCTCTTATACTCATAAGGTATGATTCTCCTATCGGGGTCACCGACAAAGGAAGAATTGAACTCAAACATGGGAGCTTTGAGAATGTGCTACATGTTCTAAAACTTCCAGTGAACCTTCTCTTTGTGTATCATATCACACATTCTGGCACTAGAAAGAGAGTTGAATTCACACCTGATGTTGTAAATATATATGACATGCAAAGAAACTCCAAAGTTTCTATTAGTGAGGTGAATCACCAATCTAGGTTGTATGCCTTTTCTGAATTCATTGAACCAGATTATTCTTTATTACTTACACATGCCGATGATAGTAGTAATTTATGGCATGAAATATTTGGCCATATTAATTTTAGATACATGCAGTAGCTGAGAAAGCAGGGGATAGTATAAGGCTTACCAGATATTCATTTTTCAAAAGGACTTTGTGAAGGATGTGTCCTTGATAAACATCCTCAAGAAAAGTTCGACAAAGAGAAGACTCATTTGGCCTACTCTACCTTGGATCTGATCTACAATGATCTAATGGGCCCTTTCCCACATCCATAAATAATAAATGAAAGGTATGTGCTCACTGTCATTGATGATCAATCATGCTATACATGGGTTTTCTTTCTCAGGGAAAAGTATGAGGTATTTGAGCATCTCAAAGACTTCAAAGCTCTTGTGGAGACACGGTCGGGAAATAGGATCAAAGCCCTATGTATATATAATGGGGGGGATTATGTCAACAAAGAAGTTCATAACCTTTGTCTTGAGGTTGGGATTCAGTGGTGACATTCAGCTCCATACACTCTACAGCAAAATGAGGTTGTTTAAAGGAAGAATATATCCCTGAAAGAGATGGCCTCTTGCATGTTGCATGCAAGGCCTCTTCCTCAAACACTATTGGTCGAAGCACTTAAATATTATAAGTACATACAAAATAGATCTCCCCATATATTTGTCAAGGATTAGACCCCCTTCGAGGCCTGGGGCGGTACCAAACCAGAAGTCACCCACTTTCGTGTCTTTGTCTCATGTGCATGTGCCAAGATTCCCTCTGAAAAGAGGAAATCACTTGATTCATGGAGTATTAGGTGTATCTTTGTTGGATACCCATATGGTGTGAAGGGATACAGACTCATTGATCCCTCTATGGATTGACTCATCATTAAGTGTAGTGTCCAATTCGAGGAAAGTCTCTCGCATTCACCTCAAAAGACTCATATAGATGCCTTTGGTCTTCCACCTATTAGAGATGATGATTCTACACATGCAGACTCTACTTCAGATCTAAGTTATGATTTAGAGTTGGAGGATTTAGAGGATTCATACACAGAGTCAATGCATTAAGATACAAATTCGATGCATGTAGATGCAGAGCTAGAGCAGAGGCCCAAGTGGGCCAAGATCACTCTTCAGGATGTAGGAGATCTTGTTGGAGATCCATCTGATCCCAGGAGGACTCGATCTAAGTTCGAGGAGCATCCTCATGAACTCATATCTACTGAACCAATGCCACCCAAGCTTTGTTATTTGGTTCATTATTCATATCCAAAGTCCTATGGTGAGGTTGTTAGGAATCCATTTTGGGAATCAACTATGCAAGAGGAGTATAACTCCCTTCTTGAGAACTAGACTTGGGATCTGGTTCCCCTTCTTTCAGGAAGAAATCTTGTCAATTTCATATGGCTCTACAAGACCAAGAGCACAATGGATGGAAAATTTAGAAGATACAAATCCAATCTAGTTTCCAAAGGCTTTCTACGGGTTCATGGAATTGAATATGATGATACTTTCACTCCAATAGAGAAGATGGATTCCATTCGCTTGGAACTTTCCATTGCATCATCCAGGGGATGTGAATTCCATCAGATGGATGTGAATAACATGTTTCTCTCTTAGGAGATCTACATGGATCAGCCCCAAGGCTTCATACATACTTCATCAATGGTTTTCATAATAAAGAAGTCTCTCTACGGCCTCAAGCAAACCCCAAGAGCATGGTATGCCAAGATGGACCCATACCTGTTGTCCCAAAACATTGTACGATGTAAGTCATATCCAAATGTATACATGCTTAGGACAATTGACTCACTTCTACTTTTATTTTTATATGTGGATGATTTGTTGATCATCGACTGCTTGACTCCAACAGTTGTTTCAATCAAGAGGATTTTGCATGACAGGTTCTTGATGAAGAACACGGGTCCATTGCATTACTTCCTTGGTTTTGAGATTATTCAGGATGCTTCAGGGATCAAGATATCTCAAGCCAAGTATGCTCATGATATCCTAGAGATATTTCACCTGAAATACTGCAAGTCTGGACCGACACCTTTCCTATATGGTGTCAAACATGAGGGTGGCGGGGACACTCCACTGGTTGACAACACTATGTACAAACAACTAGTAGGGATCTTGTTGTATCTTACACACTCTATACTAGACCTATTGTATGCAGTAGGATTAGTTTCCAGGTACGTGCAGGAGCCACATGAGTTACATTGGAAGGTTGCAAAGCATATCCTTTGGCACATTCAGGGAACCATCATCTATGGGATTCATTGTGCATCAGGATCTGCATTTGATCTCATAGGTTACACGAATTCTTATTGGGAAGGCGATAACACTGATCGCAAGTCCACATTCGGGTACTCACTTAGTCTAGTTTCAGGGCCCATCTGTTGGTCGAGCAAAAAGGAGGATGTTGTTTCTCTAGCTTCCAGCGAGGCCAAGTACACAAGGGTAGTTAACATAAACATTTAGGCTGCGTGGATACAACATTTTCTCACTGAGTTGGGCATTTAGTTCCACCATCTGAATGTCATCTATTGTGACAACCAGAGCAGTCTAAAGTTCTGCAAAGATCCATTATAGAGGCAGCGGACGAAGCACATTGAGATCCACATGCACCACATATGAGATTTGTTACATGAGTGGATCATCAACTTGCAAGTTTTTCCTTTAGTTGAACAAACTACCAACATATTCACCAAGAACTTTACTAAGAAAAATTTCCACTCTCTGCATAGTCGTCTTGGAGTGAAGGACATAGTTTCTTAGCAAGTGTCTTTTTTTATTTTGATGCATTGTATCTTGAGGGGGGGGGTTTACCATGATGTTTTCCCTCTTTCCTCACTTCATTTTCAGTGTTCATTAGTTGCATTGTTCATGGGTTCCTAACATGGCCTTAGTTGTTGGGACCCATTCTTCATTACCCCATAGTAGTGTTTAGGCGGGGGGGGGTGTTGGAGATATTACACACACCTAGGATATTTTCCCATATTTTTCTATGTTTATTAGTCATTATTGAGGGTATCCTATTTTTTAGGAACCTCTCCTACATTCTAGGAGAATATTCTATTCAATTTAGAGTCAGTTAGTGTTATAGGAAAATCCCCCTACTGACAGGTGAATATCCCCCTGGATTCTAAACCCATATACCAAGACAAAAAGATGATAACATTGGAAACTAATATCCCTTTGAATCTAATTACCTAATCAGAAAGAGAAGGAGAAGGAAGAAATTTTGGTGCACCTTATTCTGATGTTTGTCCTCGTTTCTCCAATTTGAGCTTGATCCCTGAGCTTCTTGGCACCGTTTGACACCTACAATGCAATGGACATCAAGAAGACAAAGAAATCCTACTCTACTCTATAATATTAGTTTAATCAAATCCATCTATAATAGACAACATATGTAAATATACACAGATTATAAGGGAATAGGCCAAGCATATATTAATGATAACTCAAAAGAGATACTTACAAACTGTAGATGAAGTCACAATAGCCTCTCCAAGTCCTTCTCGTCCAACCCTTGCACAAAGCTCCCAAAATCATAGGTTTGATATCCTAAAGCTTTCTCCCAAGACCATAGGTTGGATACCTATAAACTGTCTTTTTCCATCTCCATGGAAAGTGTTGGCCCTTGACCAAGTTTTGAGGAACACTTGGTCATATTTGATCGTTTTTGTACTTCAACAGCCTGTCAAAGATGGAGCACCAAGCGAAGTAGATATCATGGGATCTCGACCCAATTTTGGGGCCCTTTTAGAGTTTTGGGTTAATGTAATGGGAAAGGGATGTCAGCCAATGGGTTTACCCATGTTTTATGCCTATTTTGTAAAGTATAAATAAGTAGCTAAGCAATGTAAGAGAGGTGGGGGGAAAAGATAAGCTAAGTGCTAATAAATTCTTTGTGTATATTGTGTGATCGACTTGCAGAGATGAGTGCAAGTGTTGTAAGTGCTGAGTGCACGGATTGTAAGAAGGCTCTATGCTAGATCTACTCGGGGAAGGAGGATCTAGCGAGGTGCGCGCAGATCTCCTGTCCTATGCAGAGTACAAGTGTGAGTTTTGTGTTGTAACCCGATTGACCAAAGCTAATAAAGAAGAAGAAGACTTTGTGGACATATCCCTAGGGTGGGGGTGAACCACGGTAACTCTGTGTGTTGTGCTCGGTGCTTTGACCTAATGCGTTGGTTTCTTTCATGTGTTGTGCTTGATATGATTATGCTATGTGCTTTGCTATGATATACTTAGATAGATCCACTTTGCTTTGTGCTTCTTATATGTGTGGGTACAGATTTGATATATATGAAAGTGTTGAGTACTAGACCTATTATGATGTTTCTAAGTACTAACTTAACCTAGATCTAAGTGAATGTTGCAGTGCTCTGGGACATCTACGAAGTGCCATGAGGGTTAAATACTGATGAATGATCTATGTTGAAGTGCTTACTAAGAGTAAGAATCACAGATCTGTGTCCCAGTTAAGGTTGCAGACACCTGAGTCTTGCAACCACCCCTGCCTCTACCTCGGGTGAGACTTCAGCTTCTTCGTAGGTGTTTCCGAAAGGGTCGGTAGTTAGGGTTTTGTTGGTGCTCTGTTGAAGCATTGAATCCTGGGTCTGCCCCTCTTCTAACAAATGGTTCCATTGTCGGGACATGAATATTTTTAAGGGAATGTCAAGGTGGTTCCCATCAAAGAACGAGATTCAAAAGTGGATAGAGGATCGAGAGAGGGACTTCGTTGAAGCCCACAAAAAGAACCCTAAACTGAGTACTGAAGATTGGCTACAAAGATACATTTTCACCAACATTCACGAGATCTTCTTTGGGGGAATCCACCAGGAGTTGTTTGAATGGTTGGCTAGGTTAGCTAATACCCAGTTTGAGATTAGATCTAGACCTCCTGTGGTTTGGACGCCAACACTGATCCAGAATCTCAAGAGATTTGACAACGTTGTATCCAGAGCAGTAGATCATTGGTTTGATACTACCATTGGAGGGTATATCACCGATTTTTTTGTTGACAGAACAAAATCGTATAGCCAAGACGAGAGATACTTTTTCAAAGGACCTAGAGGAATTTTTTTTCACTTTCTGAAGCTGAGAATCAAGATGATCTTGCATGAAAAACACATCTTGAAGATACACTAGATTGGTTAGACCTGGAAAGGCTAATGTTCAAGATCTTGGACAACGACAGTGACACCGAAGCTGCAAGATACCAGATATATAAAATATGCAGAACATAAATGAAATGCTAGAAATGATAGAATAGTAGTAAAATATCCAGCATAATCTTCACAATACACATAAATGATATACAAAATAGCAACATAAATAGCACTTGAATCAGATAGCAATGTTCACGGGCCTCTTCGAGGGGGCAACCTCCAGTCGAGCAGCACTCTGTTACAATAATCTCCAAGATAGGGTTTTCATACCCTCGACCCTTATTTATACTAAATATGTCTATTAAGAGAAGCATCTAGAGGAAGATCCTTCTAGAAGCGG
>SNQJ01S0178835.1:19113-30609 GCA_010110895.2 Picea sitchensis | reverse complement strand
CTTCTAGAAGCGGAAGCTTCTATTAGGTCTTCTTACATCCGCCTTATTCTATTTTATTGAAAGGTCTTATTAATATTGACCTTTATTACATCCGAATACATTGATCTACCTATGTGCGGGTTAGGACGTTAACAGAAGCAAGACATACACGCAATGGGAAAGTATTCCGAGGGGTTCACCTTGAGAACTTGTTTAAGAAAAACTACAGAGAAGAGGGTTTCTACAGTGGAGAAGAGGTAGATCTAACTGACGAATAACATTCAGAGCCCACCAGAACAAAATAAGGGGAAGCTGAATAACTTCTCCAAAGAGAGCTAGAAACCTCAGGATCTGTGCAAAATACTGAAGTAAGTAACATTAATCTTCCTACTGTCTCAACAGTACTTAGCAGTCAGAATAGTCATAACCACTAGAGTCCTCAGAGAACTGTTACTGGTAGCTTAGCATCTACGCAGACAAGAAGCCTAGTCATTTCTATGGTAGATGAAATGAGGCTCCCTATATTTAGAGGAGATGGATCTGAAGATCCATATCAACATTGGTTTCTATGTGAAGCCATATGGAATATTAAAAGTATCACCAACGAAGCCATCTAGAGAACCGAGTTCAACACTACGCTACGAGACCACACACTGAGTTGGTACATGAAACTTGACCAAGGACTGGCACAACCTAATCCACTGAGAGAGATCAAGAATGCGTTGATTGCAGAGTTTAAGAAACCTAAGTTGGAGTCACAATGTATTACAGAGCTAAAAGAGATCAAACAAAAGGTAGCAGAACTTGTTTGGGAGTTTGACTAGAGATTCAAGACCCTAACAGGCATATTAAATTTTCAGATCTCTGATGAACAAAACAAAGAATGGTTCATCGTTGCATTGTTACCACACATAAGAGTCCCTCTGATGCAGCAGAAGATTCCATCGTAGGCAGAAGCTTTGGAAATTGCCATGAAACTTGAATCAACACCTATGGGAGAATCGATCTTAGGCATGAGCCAGATCTTGGGTCAGCTAACCAGTTTGTCTTTACAGGTCGAGGATATGAAGAAAGATAAGGGAAAAGAAAAAAGGGAAGATGTTTGGTGTGTGAGATGCAGATCATAAGGTCATAATAAGGAACATTGTCCCTTATTCCATGATTATTTGGCCTTAGGAGCACCGAGCCCCTTGAAGCAAGTTAACCTGCCCTGGTGTGATGTGTGTAGAAATAGGCATCGCCTAGGTGAGTGCTATTACATGTAGAAGTATGTTTAGACACCCACAAACTTGTACTACACATTCTATAAATCAATAGGGCACAATGATCGAGATTGTAGAGCTTACGATCTCATGCATGAGAGGTCGAGAGACATATACAAGATTCAAGGTGAAGTACAACAAGAAGGAAATAATCTGCAGTACAACTCTCCAGGGAGAGGAAACTTCACTCCTTGCGGTGGATACAGAGGACGAGGATGAAAAGGAGGTATGGGCCGAGGCCGAGGACAAATAATCTGTTATAACTATGTGCAACCAAGACACTTAGCAAGGGATTGTTAGAATCCTTGCACAACCTGTAGTTATTGTAACTCTTTTGAGCATGTCATAGAAGAATGCCCTGTGCTATTGGCTAAGATTCAGGAAAGACGAGGACCCCAGCATAACCCACAAGTACAACTGATATATGTTGAACCTCGTGAAACTGAACCTAGAGTCACTGTCATTACTTGAGGAAGCACTACTACAGGAGTGGATAGAACAACCCACAGAAAGATCGTAGAAGAGTCAGGTATCAGGGAAGCTGAGGAGAAGACTCAGGATTTTGATGCAAAGAAAGAAAGACGAATCTTTGAGGAAGCAAGACAAGATTTCAAGAGGAACCAAGGATCCTCATCTATAACACAACCAAAAGTAAAAGAGTACGAAATGCCTCAGGTATTTGATCAATCGACTACGCATAAATAAGGAAAATAAGAAAGTACGCTCATCAATTTTGTGTACACTTGTCTTAAATTAATTCAGGATGAGAAAGTTGTACAAGAGTTACAGAACTTAATCAGGAATTATGAGCTAGGAAAGGTAGACCCCTTGTTGAACAGGGTAGTACACCAGATTGGTAAGAAGACAAGAATGAACAAAGAATTACATTTGAATGCTCAAATAGGAGCATATGATATAGACTATGTGGTCCTCGACTTAGGGTTGGAGGTCAACGTCATGACGAAGCAAACTTGGGCACTAATGGGAAAACCCAAGCTGATATACTCCCCTATCAGGATTCACATGGTTAATCAGTAATCTGTCAGCCCATTTGGACGATTGGAGCATGTCCCCGTGGACATCGGCGGATTTAGAACCTTTGTAGACTTTGAGGTAATTGAAATTGTTGATGATAACTACCCTTACCTTGCATTACTAGAAATTGATTGGGCCTTCAACAATTCTACTGTGGTCGATTTAAAGAAAGATGCATTAAATTTGAAGGATATGGCCTTAGGGTCATTGCACCCTTAGATCCAGATGAATGTTCATGGTATACATAGCCCATCAGAGAAGAATACTATGCATATGAGTTGGAAAACATCTATAAATTAACAGCCAGACAATAGGATTATACCAACCCTACTACCGATGGGAATCTAAGTCGATGAAGTGACAGCACATGTTCATCATATTCAAAAGAAGCGTTGGAGAACTGGCAGAACCAGATGTATGAAGTATCCACAAGGAGATGTGCTCAACTAACCAAAGAAGTCCGCTAGATTGGTACAACAACAAGTAACTTACCTACCTTTGATGGTCTGAATCCTTTAGAATCCTTCTTTATGGAATTTGAAACAATTGTACAAGCACAATAGAGGTTGTTGGCTATGGACGAGGCTCTAAAAGCTACACCAGCAAGATGGTGGGGGACACATAAAAGCAGTATCACAGACTAGACACAATGTTGAACCTTGATGACAACGCAGTTTTCAACACAAGTAGGAAGCTGCGAAGTGAGGTACACAGGTCGAAGCTGCCCAAAGAACCATGTACGAAGATGCGAAGAGGCTTGGAGTGACATTCCTCGAGAACAATGGGTACACAGATTCATTAACACGCTGGACACAACCCCTATTAACTGGTATCTTCAAGCATAGTTGTGCCTTATCACCGCAGATTGGGAAGGTATGCTTCAGAATTTTGTAACCACCTTTTTGTTTGAAATTGAATTTCCCTCAGTAGATCAAGAATTAAATATTGTGAGGCAGAAAGTATTTAAAGAGTCATCCAGCCTCCCATTGGAGCAAGAAGAGGACGAATAGACTACGCCATTCCAGAAATTACAAGGATGTTACAACATTAATGCTGACAAAGATGGTGATCCGAGGAAGGTAGACATTGCTGAGACAGAAGGCCATAGGAATGTGGAAGGACCAAGAGTTGAACTGCCATTCACTAGACAAGCGATCAAGATAAATAAAGTTAATATTGGGATAGAGGAGACATCGAAGCTTGCCAATGTCGGAGATTATTGGGATGCTGCTACCATTGACAAATCTACAGAATTATTGCACGAGTATCAGGACTTGTTTCCGACTAAGTTCACTAATATGAAGGGTATCAAAGGACCTATGGGAGAATTGAGAATACCTTTGAAACCAAATGTGAAGCCAGTCAAGCAAAGACCCTACAGATTGAACCCGAAATATAAGGAAAAAGTGAAGATTGAGCTCGACAAAATGTTGGAAGCAGGGATTATTGAACCTGTCGAAGAGTCGGAGTGGATCAACCCTATGGTAGTACAGGACAAGAAGACAGGTGAGATCAAAATATGTGTGGACCTCAGAAAGATGAATGATTCATGTTTGCATGACCCCTTCCCTACACCATTCACAGATGAAGTATTAGACAATGTGGGAGGCCAGGAGGCATATTCTTTTACAGATGGGTTTTCAGGATACCATCAGATTCGAATTGCCAAGGAGGATCGCCACAAGACCACATTTTCCATAGAATGGGGATCCTACGAATACACAATGATTCCATTTGGACTGAAGAATGACCTAGCCATCTTTTCTAGGGTGGTGGTCAAAGCATTCAAAGAATTTTTGCATAAGTTTTTAGAAGCCTATTTTAATGACTGGACTGTTTTTAGTTTGCTGAAAAATCATGTTGAATGTCTAAGGCTAATGTTGGATAAATGTAGGCAATGTCAAATTGATTTGAATCTGAGGAAGTGCATCTTCTTCTCACCATTTGGAGTATTATTAGGTCATATTGTATGCAAGCAAGGATTGTTGGTGGACCCGTCCAAAATTGCAATTATAGTTGATTTTCCACCTCCCACCTCAGTCAAACAACTGTGCATTGTGCTAGGACATACTAGATATTACAGAAAATTTATCAAAGGATATGCTCATATTACTACGCCAATGGAGAAGTTATTAAAGAAAGATTGTCAGTTTGGTTGGACATAAGAATGCCAGCAGAGCTTCGACACACTGAAACAAAATATGGTGACTGTGCCTATTTTGGTCTTTCCAGATTGGAGTAAGGAATTTCATGTGCATGATGATGCATCTTCCATTGCATTAGGAGCAGTATTATCACAAACTAGAGAAGGGGACATTGATCATCCATTAGCATTTTCCAGCAGAAAGCTATCCACAGCTGAAATCAATTACACCACTACAGAGAGAGAAGGATTAGCCATGGCTGAAAAAGTTCTGCCATTACTTACTAGGAGGACACTTTAAAATGTTTATTGATCACTCTGCGCTGAGGTGCCTGGTCAACAAGCCAGTGTTGGGGGGGCGAATATGCATATGGATTCTCTTGTTTCAAGAATATGATTTTGAGATCATAGTTAAGCTAGGAAGAATGAACAAGGGACCTGACCATCTGTCAAGGTTGGAACATAGCGAAGAACCCACCAGTCTGGAGGATACACTATTGGATGCATAGCTGCTCGCCATTAGGAAGATGGATGACCACTTCACATACATAGTCCAATTCCTATCAACAGGAATGGCTCCAAGTGAGTATACAATTTCCTAGAAGAAACAGCTAGTGGTGCGCGCTGCAGACTTTTCACTGATAGTTGGTTAGCTATATAAGATGGGACCTGATGAAATACTAAGAAGATGTTTGATGGAGGTAGAGCACCCACTGATCCTCGCATAAGCTCATGCAGGCATCGTAGGAGGACATTACGCAGGCAAAGAAACTGCGCAGAAGGTTCTACGAGCTGGCCTTTGGTGGCCTACTTTACACAAATATGCTAAAGAGTATACCAAAGACTGTGATGTATGCCAAAGAGTTGGAAACCCATCTAGAAGAGATGAAATTCCACTAGCACCATAGATGACCCTACAAGCATTTGAAAAATGGGCCATTGACTTTGTGGGACCTATAAACCCACCGGGGAAGTGCACAAGAGAAAGGTATATTATCACTGCGACAGAATACCTGACTAGATGGGCCAAAGCAAGAGAAATCAAGGACTGTAGTGCAACTACAACCACACATTTTATATTTGATGACATAATAACTAGGTTTGGATGCCCTAAGACCCTGATGAGCGATCAAGGCACTCATTTCATCAACAAGACATTTGAAGCCCTGACTGAAGAATTTGCAGTCCACCATTAGAAGAGTACACCTTACCATCCACAAGAAAATGGAACGGTTGAAGAATTCAAAAAAATCTTGGAGACAACATTGACAAAGATTTGCAGTGTGAACAGGGATGAATGGGATTTAAGAGTACCAGGAGTACTCTTGGCTTATAGAACCACTTACAAGAAATTAACAATGCAGACCCCTTTCAAGTTGGTGTATGGTCTTGAAGTTGTTGTCCCAATGGAGTACTTGGTACCGAGCTTAAGAATTATTGCATTTATAGACATGGATGATACTGGCATTGTTCATGAGAGGATTTCCCAGCTAGTTGAACTTGAAGAAGATAGATTTATGGCAGGATTCCATCAACAGGTACAAAAGGAAAGAGAGAAGGCCTATCATGACAGACACATCAAGAAGAAGGCATTTAAGCAAGGTGATTTAGTACTGGTGTATGACAGTAAATTTCTAAAACATCCAGGGAAGTTCAGAACGCATTGGCTTAGACCATATGAGATCGCCTATGTTACAGAAGGAGGAGTTGCGCAACTGAAGACATTGAAGGGAGAATGGAAAGAGGGATTAGTAAATGGGAATCAATTGAAGTTATACTATGAAAACCAGTTGCCTCATAGCTCTCAGTAAAAGAAAGGAAGAAAAGTGACTAGGTACTAGGTGCAGTTGAAACTGGGTACGAGACACAGAAAAGATAGTCTGCACAAGGATGGGAAGGAGACATGGAGAAGAAAGAAAAGGTTGCACTCTGTAGTCCAAAGTCGAAGTGACATGGAAAAATCAAAACTGAAGTGCCTCGAGATGAGTCACAGGTGAGTGTTGGGGGCTTGTTGGCCCTTGGTTATGGAAGGAAGTGAAGATCGAGGAAGAAAAGGTCAAACGTGAACTGCGCGGGAGAAACAATGATTATCACTAGGTTGAAGTAAGAAAAAGAGCAGAAAAGATGGAGCGAAGTATAGAAAATAAAGTCATTGAATGAGGAGATCAGGGATGACAGATCATCAAGAGAAAAGAATCATAGACAACTCAACAAGCAGAGAAAGCCACCATTGGATGCTTTGGAGCACTGCGTGACAAGGGAGGAAAGACAGGCTGGCGAAGACCTGAAAAGGTAGGTCAAGTTGACCTAGGGTTTTGGGTAATTAGGGTTTTGACACTTAGGTTTCGACCTAAGGCTGTCAGTGAGGGACTATAATTTATAAATAGAGGTCGAGAGGACCTATGTCAGGTCGGTACTAGTCTTGGGTATTGATATTGATTGTTGTTGGTTAAGAGATTATTGTACTGTGAGAGAGAGGAATGCTGAGAGTGAGAGTCTTCTGGTATTGTAAGATCTTCAGCTAGGTGTGAAGATCAAGTCCTGTAGTTGGGTGCGTAGGAAGATGGGAGACAAAGAGAAGAAGAGAGAAGATCTGATGACTAAGAGCGCAGATCAGAACTGTAAGATTTATCTTAATATATCATAAGCACAGTTCTGTGGACGTGGCCCTAGAGAGAAGGTGAACCACATATATTTTGTGTTGTATGTGTGATTGATGCCTGGATCTCTGTCATTGTTATACTGTTATTTTCATTATGGTGTTAGATCAGATGTATAGCTGCACAGAGTAGATCTAGTTGATAAAGAGATATATGAATGTTGCATTATTGTAGTATTAGTTCCACTTGATATTCCCCTGGTTGTTGACATCTATGTCCTGCAACCCCCCTCTTAGCTGCTTCGGGTGAGACTACATCTACTTCGCAGGTGTTGCTGAAAGGGCCAATAGCTAGGGCTTTTTGGTGCACTCTTGGAGTGAACCTTGGGTTTGCCCCTGTGCCAACAAATGGTTCGGAGTGAACCCTCTTACTTGACCCAATATTGTATGTCGAACGAGCTCAGCACTGCTGAGAAAATCATTGAAGAATTTTTAATTGAATTAATGACTGAGAGAGTCATGACAGAGTGAGGAATGTCTACAGGTGTACAGGCATCATCCTTGGGAGCATTTCCAGCTTCCCCCTCCACTGCTCAAGCAAGACCATTCTGACTTCCTTCGGAAAGACGATCTAAGCTCAGAAATGACTTCACCACTATGAATATGATCCTAAGTATATTGCCTAAGTATATCCCACCACTAAGCAGCATAGTGAATCGAGCCACTGTACCTAGATATTTTGACTATGCTTTGGTCACTGTGTACCTCCTGAAAGGGGTGTGTGCAGTTCGTGCTGACCAGGATAAGCTCACAACGTTGAAATTTAGTGATTTTAACCTTGGAGATTGCAAGTTTTACAGTATGATATCCCTGCACAAGTACTTAACTATCACAAAATGGAGGAACCCAAAGATTGTCCCTCAACAATGGACCCATAACCTCTCACAGACAACCCTCCTCAATGTAATGAAGATTCCTCATTTCGGGAGGCATCAGGAAGTGAATGCATGTGTCAGATTGTTGTTGTCCTGCTACCACGGAGGATACTTATGGTTGGACCATTGCATCACTGTGGATCCGATTCTGATCAATTGGATCACAGGGCTAAGCATGCAGGGCCCTGACCCACAAGATTTTTACCATGGAAAGATCGCAGATCGCGCTCTCACCCAATGAATGAAATACACATATGGCGATGTAGAGAAGGGAACTAGAGGCTACAAGGTAGCCTCCATCAAGAATGCAGCAGTGTGCCTCGATTTCCAGATGATCACAGGGAAGTTAGTCTGCAAGAACTGACCCACACAGGTGACTGGATTTGTAGTTGACCTCGCAGGGAAGTGCGCGGAGGAAATACAAATGAACTGGTCAAAGTACCTTGTAAATCATCTAGAGCTTGACTGCAGAGAAGCGCAAGACCAAGGGTATGAGTTCCACTTTAGTTGGTTTCTCATACTCATAGCTTTCATAGCTTGGGAGCTACCAGAAGGTGCCACTTTTTCTAATATCAAACCCTTCAAACCACTAGCCATGAATTTTTGTACGTTGTGGTACTCCAGTGACATGAACAAGGAGTGGCAGTCCAATGTCGTATTCTACGCTTATTACAACCAATTGAAGAATTCCATCCAGTCTACACCGTGCCTCACACCAAACACACTTCATAGGTTTATACCTTTGATCAAATTCAGTGTGGACCACCACTTCACCTAAATCACAACACGTGTTGATGAGAAAAAACATCAACTCTAGTCATACTACAAGTTGAAAGAAGAATACTTGGAGAAGATTAACAAGGAATGGTCGGCGGACCTCCTTGTTCCAGTAGACCCCACAGAAATATCCAACATGGAAAGCCCTGAAGCTATATTGAATGCACCTAGACGAAGCAAGACTAATATGGATGATGAAGTTCAATATATCCATAGCACATCCACAAAGACTACTTCGATCTCACCTGCGCAGGGAGGTGATGGTGAAGAACTAGGTGGCATAGAGGTTGAGAAAAACAAAATTGAGGTTACTCTTCCTAGAGAGAAGGAGGATCCCTCTAAGAAAAGGAATTTCACCCCACCAAATCCCTCATCCTGAAAGAAAACTAAGGCCACCCGGACTACGTTTAAGACTACCCTCACACAGGATGACTTTGACTTCTTGATTGCTACGCTAAATGATGCCTCACTAGAGATTGCAAAAAAGCAAGAAGCGAAGAAAGAGGCGATATTCAGCCGACTCACGGGTGAACTTCAGGAAGTGCAGGAGGCACTCTAGTCTAGCTGAGTCATTTCTACTACACCCTTGATGACGGGAACAGCAGGAACAGGCGATGAGCCCACCCAATTACGCCAGATCGTTGAGAAAGTCGAAGCTCGCCTTCCACGAGATCAAGAAGACACAACGCAAGCCACCCAGGATTTGGCACAAGTACAAAGCACACTTATAGTACAATAGAGGAAGGAAGAACAAGAGCATCTTTCCTTACAAGCACATTGGGAGGAAGAGAAAGCATAGTTACAGCAGAGCAAGGACCAATTGCTAGCAGAGAAACTTGACATATAGGAACGAGTTCACAAAGCACTTCGCTCTATGATGGTCATTGAAGTGAAAATTGAAGAATGTGTCCCATAGTAGGTGGCACAACTTGAGGAATTAATCCAACAACTTCAGCAGCGCATCGCAGATATGGAACTTCGTACCATGCCTGAGACTCCCCAAGAAGTAAGAGATCTAAGGGAGGCAACTGCTCATAGTGCAGTTGATAGGTTAAAAACCTTGGCTTTGGAATGTAAGCAGCTAAGCGCTAGAATCGCCCATACTTATGAGAACCTCACAGAGAACCTAATATTGCAGACATTAGAGGCACAGCTCCAAGAAGAAAAGCAGCATGAAGATACACTAGAGGCACAGCTGAAGGCCTTGACCCCAGTTGAAAGAATGAAGTGATTTCCAAAACAACGCACCGCCCAACAATAGGTACACATGCTGCAAAGTAAAGTGATGGAAGTCTCTCAACAAATTCAACCACTCCAAGAGAAATCATGCCAACTTTTCACTGAAGTTGAGAGCCAGGAAGTTGATCTTGAACCGGTTGTCATCACCGCAGAACAACGCATGGAAGGACCAGTAAATGATGCAGTGATCTAGGAGTTCACTGAGCAAGAGGTTGTTGCACTACAGCAAGTCGAAGTATCTCGGGTCAAGCTCAAGACATTCGAAGCGGAGTTGATCAGACCAGAGTGACTTAGGATGAGTCATAGGTGAGTGTTGGGGGCATGTTGTCCCTTGACCAAGTTTTGAGGAACACTTGGTAATATTTGACCATTTTTGTACTGCTGTCAAATATGGAGTGCCAAGCAATGCAGAGATCACGGGATCTCAGCCCACTTTTGGGGCCCTTTTAGGGTTTTGGGTTAATGTAATGGGAAAGGGATGTCGAACCATGGGTTTACCCATGTTTTAGGCCTATTTTGTAAATTATTAATAAGTAGCTAAGCAATGTAAGAGAGGTGGGGGGCAAAGATAAGCTAAGTGCTAGTAAAGTCTTTGTGTATATTGTGTGATTCACTTGCAGAGCTGAGTGCAAGTGTTGTAATTGTTGAGTGCATGGATTGTAAGAAGGCTCTGTGCTAGATCTACTCGGGGAAGGAGGATCTGGTGAGGTGCGCGTAGATCTCCTGTCCCATGCGGAGTACAAGTGTGAGCTCTATACTGTAACCCGATTTACCAAAGATAATAAAGAAGAAGAAGACTTTGTGGACATAGCCCCAGGGTGGGGGTGAACCACAGTAAATATGTGTGTTGTGATCGGTGCTTCGACCTAATGTGTTGGTTTCTTTCCATGTGTTGTGCTTGATATGATTATGCTATGTGCTTTGCTATGATATACTTAGATAGATTCACTTTTCTTTGTGATTCTTAGATGCGTGGGCATAGATTTGATATATATGAAAGTGCTGAGTACTAGACCTATTATGTTGTTGCTAAGTACTAACTTAACCTAGATCTAAGTGAATGTTGTGGTGCTCTGTGCCATCTGCGAAGTGCCATGAGGGTTAAATAATGATGAATGATCTATGCTTAAGTGCTTGCTAAGAGTAAGAATCACATATCTGTGTCCCAATATGTGTCCCAACTAAGGTTCCAGACACCTAAGTCCTGCAAACACCCCTACCTCTACCTCGTGTGAGACTTCATCTGTTTCTCAGGTGTTGTCAAAAGGGTTGGTAGTTAAGGTTTTTTTGGTGCGTTGTTGAAGCATTGAACCCTGGGTCTGCCCCTGTGCCAACAGAAATCCCTCATTATATAGGATTTGGAGACTTAACCACCATGGAGAGGACCACTCATCAAATCCACCTCATCTTTTGGTTTCCTTAAAAGATGTTTTCTCCCTAAATATCTTTCAGATCCATTCAACGATCCATGAGATCCTCCACCTTCCCTAAAAAATAGGAAACCAAATGTGAGGTGGATTCTCACAA
>SNQJ01S0178835.1:3790-15414 GCA_010110895.2 Picea sitchensis | reverse complement strand
GAAAAGATACACACTAGCCAGAATCCTGCAGACATGTTAACAAAGGGAGTAACCAGGGAGAAACTGAGTTCTTGCTCAGTTTCAGTTGGTCTTCAAGAATGAATATGAAGATGAGAAATTTTCCAGGTCCAAGAAGGTTCAAATTCCATCATATACAATAGCGGTGGAGTTGTTGAGATCAGTCTCCAAGTTGCAGATTGTTGGTTGTGGAGCCTGATTATGTTCCTGATTCAAAGGTCCTTGCTTTCAACCATGTTTATACCCCATGAAAACTTTACACCCCATAATTATGTACACTCTTCCATGCGGGGGAGTGCAGAGGGGGGGTACCCCATTTGTGGGGTATGAGGGGCCTATCCCCTCGCCTGGGGGGTTCAGGGGCAAGAAGGCCCCTGGCGGTGGTTTGGGGGCGAAGCCCCCAAAGGAAAAATTGCCTTGTAAATGTATATTATAATTTCATTGTAAATCTAGACCGTTCATTATAAGGTCGCATACCTAACGGTAGAAATTATGTTAGGGTTTTTTTCCCTAGAAGGCAACCCTCTGTTATGAGGGAAATGTATTGCGGCTATGCATTATGGTGAGTATTTTATTCTGAGAGAGGATACTGTCAGAGAAAGAAGAGGAAGTTACAATGGGTTTTGTTGTAGGTTGTATCCCTTCATTTGTTGGATAATAATAAAGGAAGGACTTGGCAATTTCTCTGGTGGACGTAGCCCACACTGGGTGAACCACGTAAGTATATGTCTCTCTTGTATTGTGTATCTTTTGTGTTTTGTTTCCGCATTTGTTTTATTCTATTTCTCCACGATACTATTTTTCTAGCATCTATTTGGACATCTATTTGGGGGTGGAAATTAGTGGATTTAGTGAGCTTGGTGTCCAACAGTGACTAGAGAATCGACCAAAATGTGTTGAGGAACTTGTTGTCCCGATCAGAGATGATGGTCTGGGGTATCCAAAAATGGGCCCACACTTGTTCAAAGAATATCTTGGGAGTATCTGTTGCTTTGATATTTTTCTTGTAGGTTGTGAGGATGACCATCTTCGAAAACTGATCAACGACCATAAATACACAATCATTTCCTTTCTTAGTGGATGGAAGGACAGACATGTAATCCATTGAGATGGATTCCCAAGGCTTCTCGGGAGTAGGAAGAGGGGTGTATAAGCCTTGATTCTTGATGGTTGGATTGAAAATGGAACAAGAAGTGCAATATCTGATATACGTTTTGACTTCATGTCGAAGTTTTGGCCAATAAAAATGTTTTTGAAGAATGACCACAGTTTTCTCCACACCAAAATGTCCTACCATCCGACTATAGTGGGATTCCCAAATTAGCTTCACCCGCTTGCTTTTAGGAACACAATGATGGCCAAAATGGCATAATAGTCTATCCTGAATGTGAAAATCGATGACAGGCGTGCCTGCACCCAAGAGCTGATAGGTGGTGGTGAAGTTTGGATCTTGTGGATATAATTGGGGCCACTTGAATGCCTCATGTCCACAGGAATGGAGCATAGTGGTGAGTGCAGCCACGGGAGGTTGAATGAGGCAGTCAACAACACGATTTAAGATCCTTGTCTTATACTTTATGTTGAGATGGAAATGCTGCAGGTAGGTGGACCACTTTTGATGGCGGCCATTCTTCATTTTCCCTTGTGTCTGTATGAACTGCAGAGGCTTGTGATCAGTGTGGATGATCGTCTCCTTTCCTATAATGTAATGTTTCCATTGACAACAGGCTTGTACAATGGAATAAATTTTCTTTTCATAGGTGGGGTATTTCCGGACAATATCTTAGAGTGTCTCGCTATGGTATGCCACTTGATGATTGTGTTGAGTGAGAAATGCGCCTACAACATAGTCAGATGCATCAGTCTCAATATTGAACGATTGTTGCAGATAGGGAAAGGAGAGTATTGGAGCTAAGAAAAAGTGATGCTTCATATCATCGAATTCTCATTATTGTTCCTTCCCCCACATGAAATTTTCCATGCCACTTACCTTCATCACCTGGATGAGGGACCATGCAATATGGGAGAATCCCAACATGAACCATCGGTATAATTTAACTAGTCCCAAGAAGCTCTGAAGCTCGGTTAGTGTGGTTGGGGATGGACAGTCATGAATGAATTGGATCTTAGCTGCATCAACATGTACCCCATGCTCATCAACAATGTAGCCCAATTATTGGACCATGTTCATGCCAAAGGATCTTTTTTCCAAGTTGGCATATAGCTTGTGCTACTGCAGAGTGCTCAAAACCTATTGAATATGTTGCATGTTCTTAAGTTCTTATGAAGATGAGGATGTCATCCAAATATACCACCACAAAAGAGTTGGTGAAGGGTCTCAGTACATCATCCACCAGCCTCATGAAAGTGGTTGGTGCATTTTTTAATCCAAAGGGCATGACCATCCATTCAAAGAGACCTTCTTTAGATTTGAATGTTGTCTTCCATACATCAGTTGGTTCAATGGGAACCTGGTGGTAGCCAGAATTTAGGTCAATCTTCCTAAAGAAATTCCCCCCCTTGAGTTGTTTAAGAAGGTCATCAATCCTAGTAATTGGGTACCGGTTCCTAACTGTGATTTTGTTTAAGGCTCTATAATCAATGCAGAGCTTCTAAGTCTCGTCCTTCTTCTGCACCAGTACAATCGGGCTTCCGCAAGGGGAGGAGATGGGTCTGATGTGCCCCTTTTGAAGAATTTCTTGGATCTGATGCCTGATTTCGTCATTTTCCATCAACGAGCGACGATAAATTGGTCCATTAGGAAAAGGTGCACCAAGGGTCAGATCAATTGGATGCTTGACTTGGTAGTGCGTCGGTACCTTGGTGGGTGAGGAGAAGATGTCTATGTACACTTCCACGATCTCGTCCACTTGCTTCTGCTACAAAGAGAGGTTTTGTGTAGAGGCCACAGATGTGGAAACGACCTTCTGCTTACTGTGAGCATGGATCATAAAGAAGACGAACTTCTCGGTCTATGAAATGACCTTACTGCATTGCTTAGCGAATATTAAAGAAATAGCGGTAGGTGGAACTACCTATGGTATCCTGTAAAATTGTCTACCCAAAGTAATAATAACATTGAGGGGTCTAGACTCATACACAACATGATGCTTCCACAAATATGGTTGTCCTAAAATAACATCACAAACTTCAAGGGGAGAAATATCACACAATACCTCATCTTTGAAAGGTTTGATGTCGTAGGTTATATGACATTGTTGGATGACATGAATATATCTTCCTTGGCAAAGCCAGCCGATGGTGTAGGATATGGGTGCAATGTCATCGTCAGGTACAATTGCTTGATGACCTCTATTGAAATCAGGTTCTTCTCACTGCCGCTATTGACAATGAAATGAAGCGGAGCCCCCTTTACCCACATATGTGAGTTAAAGAGGTGTTCCCCTTCCTATAGTTATTCTATTTTGCTTGGCTGGACTTTGGTGGTAGTGATAGTGTCACTGGGTTCAACATCGATAATCCACTTCCCTCCTTCAGGATTTGATTCAGAGTCATAATTGGCCTCTGACTCGGAAGCCTTCAGCTCAGCCATGAGTGACTACTTGGAGCGACATTCTTTAGTGTTGTGCCAAGGGATTTTATGGTACTCGCACCATTTTCCCGTCTCCTTCTTCATCTTCTCATTTCCCTTCTTGTGTTGCAGCTTGGACTGGTTGTCCTGAGAGTGGCCATATTTTCTCTGTCTCTTTTTGTGTGGGTTGGGGCTGCCTTTTCCCTACTTTGGCTATGAGGAGTTTACAGATCTAAACTCTTGCCTCTTTTGATAAAATTTCTTCTCAATATTGATGGTGTATCTATAATCCATACCCAATGAGGCGATGTCCAAAAACTCCATTTATGTTTCAATGTATATATGCAAACAACTACGGTATTTGAGCACTGAATGTCACTCAGAGACTTTGATACCCAATTTGGTGCATAGGCTATGGAAAATATTGGTCAAATATGGTACTTTCTGGTCCATTTCTTAATGCAGGGTGGTCCATCTAGTGTACTAGTCCTCGTAGCTTCCAATAGGGTAGTTTTGTTCTTTAATGGAATCTTGGAAAGCATCCCATGTAGGGGTTGTTGTAGGGAAATTCCCCTGTGGACAGGTGAATGTACTCTTGGATCTTAGACCCATATGACCAAGACAACAATATGCTAACATTGAACACTGACATTCCTTTAAATGTAGCTTAACTAGTCAAGGGAAAAGAGGAAGAAAGCTTGAGTACCTTTTTCTAAAGTTTGTCCTTGCTCGGTCTAGGTTGAAATTGATCTTCAAGTCCTTTAAGGATTTTTGCAATTCAATAGACAAAAAATACAATGCACACTTCCTATTCTACCAAGATCATTTTAAACTATATTTATCAAGAAGAGACAAGCCCATGAAAATGTAGACAAACTTGAAGGAAACAGGCCAAGCATATATATTAATGAGAACATAACAAGGTTCTTACAAACTGTAGATGCAGATGAAGCAACATCACCAAGTCCTCCTTGTACAACCCCTTGCTCAAAATATCCACGAATAGAATGACAATACTTTTCACTGATATTCTCCTCCCTTTCACCATGAGAATGCCTCCTTATATAGGATTTTAGAGGCTCAACCACCTTAGATATTCTTGGGATAAGTTGAGTGTAACATCCCCGACCACCCATGTCAGGCCATGCTACTCCAGAAAACACATTCATTCTCTGCTCAACATACTGTAACATACCCAACATCCAACTAATCTATGCCACATAAATTTTTCGAACTGCATTCAATTAAAATATATACACACATAACTCTTGCGGAAATAAATATATATATATAACGTAAAAATACAAATACATATGTAAATGCACAAAATCACACTGAAATAACAGTAAACGTATACATGCAACATATATAGGAAATACCCATAAATATACAGTCAGTTATAAACACACATAGGATAAACCCATAAAAATAAACATGTAAATAATAATGCAGCATGTAAATTTATCACACAATTGACACTTATCTTTGTAATAATATCACCAATTGTGTGCAGACCTTCCATGAACCTCCCATCCTTAGACCACACTGCTCATCACTCTTAGCAGTGGGTCACCCCCAAGCTGGGACTAAACTCCACCCGGGTAAAGGGGTTCCTAACCAAGCTAATGGATCATGGACAATAGGAAAGACTCCATCACATGTGCCTACTCAAACTAATAGTCTACAGCCCCTCATTCCCCACATGCCTATCCCACCCTAGGAAGTGTGCCCCTTCTCTGCTCAACAGTCCTTCGGCTACCCCACTTCCTTTCTGAGATTCGGCAATAGGTTGGACAAGAAGTCCCAGAGCCGTGTAGCTATAGTTTAGGACCTTCGGAAATCAATTCCCAACAATTCTCTCACCTGGAGAGATTTATCACAGACCTGACAACATGCCTCTTCAATATCCCACGGGCCTGACAACCCACTTCCTCAATCCAGCTCCCCAGCTAACCAACTACACCAACAAGTATGGCTATCGATGTGGGTTCAGATACAATGACATGAAGGTACGGAGGATAGTTGACTACATGAGTGAATGCTCATGGTATGCCTCAATGGATGACTCAATGATGGAAGGAATTCCCCAAAATGAACTAACTCCCAACAATATGTATGCATATCCCCAACTTGACACTTGTCATGTTGGGAGTTACTTTGGCCCACTTGTCCCCAACTTTGTAACTTAGGATAAAATAATTATCCATACTTTATGATTTAAGAAATATTAATATAACATTCCTTTTTTGCTTAATCTCCATAGCCTATCCCTTTTTCTTAACTTTTAGCCCCCCCCNTTTAGTCCCCCATACTCTTTTATCGTGGTCGGTTTGCATGCAATGATGTATTTATATTAATTATGAGACATATACAAAAATAGGCGCACTAGCCTTTAGAATATAGGCTCTCTGGCCTAAAAACCATGCGCACTTAAGTTGTTGTGTGCGATATCTTGGAATGTGCACACTTCATCATTTTACTGCGCAGTAAATGTGTGCACTATGCCATGAAAGGTGCATACAAAATTATATCAAACAGCTCACCAACTTAAGTACATTTGCATTTACATTTACAATTGGGTTTAGCCTAGGGATATTACAATCCCCTCCCCTTATTTATGCATTGTCCTCAGTGCATTATGTACACATATATAACAAAAATTTCAAAAATCCTCAAAATGTTGCGGGTATTCTGCCCGCATTGCATCCTCATGCTCCCAAGTAGCGTCCTCGAGACCGTACCAGGTCCATTAGACCTTTACAATACCTATGGCTTGCTTTCAGAGTTGTTTGATTTTTCAGTCTAGAATGCGTACCAGATGCACTTGGAAAGCGCCTTCTTGCTCAAACTAAATCACATTCCAATCAATAACACGATTAGCATCAGGTATATATTTCTTGAGAAATGATACATGGAATACATTATGAATAGACATATATGTAGAAAATGCAATCATATAAGTCACTGGACCAATCCTCTCTAGGATTTCAAATGGCCCACAATAGCGAGCTACCAACTTTGAACAATTTCCCAACTTCAGGGAACTTTTGTTGGCCTTCACTTTCAAGAATAAATGGTCCCCAACTTTAAATTCTCTACGAGTTCTTCCCTTATTAGCATATATTTTCTACCTATCTTGGGCAACCTTTAAATTTTGTTTTATTTTCAACATTTTCTCCTCCATTTCCTTGAGAAAATATGGCCCAACCACTGCTCTATCTGCTACGTTATCCCAACTTACCGGTGTGTTGCACTTTCTGCCATACAGTGCCTCAAATGGGCTCATCTTTAGAGATGCTTGGTACCCATTGTTATAAGAAAACTCTACCAAGTGTAGGTAGTCTTCCCATTTTGATGGTTTATCCATCACATACATCCTCAACATATCCTCAATCACTTGATTCACCCTCTCTGTTTCTCCATCTGGTTTTGGATGATAAGCTATACCAAAATTCAAATTTGTTCGAAATCCATTAAATAACCCCTTCCAAACATTTGAGGTAAATTTTGGATCTCTGTCAGACACAATTGTCTTGGGTATGCCATGTAATCGATCAATTTCTCTCATATAAATATCTAAAATGTTAGTTGCCTTGTGAGTGAGATTAACTGGAATAAAATGGGCAGCCTTAGTAAGCTTATCCACCACTACCATGATAGAATCATGTTGCTTGTTTTTTCTGGGCAGTTTGGTGATGAAATCCATTGTTACAACTTCCAATTTCCACTCAGGAATGGGTAATGGTTGTAGCAAACCAGATGGGTGTCTATGTTTAGCCTTTACCTTTTGACATTTCAAACATTTGACAATGAAATCAACAACTTCTTTCTTCATTCCTGACCAATAATATTGGTTCTTGAAAACTGCAATAGTTTTATGATAACCTGGGTTCTCAACATAAGGTACATTATGCATTTCCCTCAATATCATATTTTTCAATTCCTGGGAATTTGGTACATAAATTATTCTCCTGTACCTGATAATTTCATCATTATCTAGCTTGTATTCTTTAATTTTCTGTTGCAAATTAACTTGTAATTTTGCCACTAATTCCTTGTATTGAAAATCTAATTTGACAGCCTCTATAATTCTATCTTTAAAATTTGATTGGTACATGCTAATGGCTGTAGCATGCAATTCATGCACTCTTCTGTTGAGTGCATTAGCCACTTTGTTCTATTTCCCCTTGATATGCTTTATATCAAAGTCATATTCGCTGAGAAATTATAATCATCTGCTTTGCCTAGCATTTAGAGTTGGTTGATAAAATAAATATTTCAGACCATTATGGTCTATCCTGAGCTCAAACCCTTTCCCCATGAGGTAGTGTCTCCATTTCCTCAAGGCATGCACTATGGTTTCCAACTCCAAATCATGAGTGGTATAGTGTCTTTCATGCTCCTTCAACTTCCTTGATTCATAACATATAACAAACCCATTTTGACTGAGGACTCCACCAAGTCCTTCTTTAAATGCACCTGTACATACAATGAAGTCTTCATTTGGGTCTGCAATACTTAGTATTGGAGCACTTGTCAATAGTTGTTTCAAGTGTTGGAAACTCTTTTCACAATCCAATGTCCACTGAAACTTCACACCCTTCTTTTGTAAGGAAGTGATTGGGTGTGCAATATCTAAGAATCCTTCAATAAATCTCTTATAATAGCCCACAAGGACCATGAATGATCTAACCTATATCACATTCTTTGGTGCTGACCATTCTCTAATGGATTCTATCTTCTCAGGATCCACTGCTATCCCATCCTCTGAAATGATATGTCCCAAATAATGAATTTGTTTCTGATAAAATGAGCACTTGATCAATTTGACATACAACTGATGCTCCCTTAATACTTGCAATACCATCCTCAAGTGTTTTTCATGTTGTTCCTCTGACTTCGAATGTATAAGAATGTCATCTAAAAATACAATGGCAAACTTGTCTAAATATTCTCGGAAAACAACATTCATTAAGCACATGAAAACAACTAGTGCATTTGACAACTCAAATGGCACTACTATGAACTCATAATGATCATACCTTTTCCTAAAGGTGGTCTTGTTTATATCTTCCTCTATAATCCTTACCTGATGGTATCTTGACCTGAGATCTATCTTTGAAAATATTTTTGCATCCTTCAATTGATCAAAAATATCATCAATCCTTGGCAAAGGACATTTATTCTTCACAGTCACTTTATTCAACTGTCTAAAATCAATGCACAATCTTAATGTCCCATCTTTCTTCTTCACGAACAATACTAGGGAACCCCAAGGTGACACACTTGGGCATATATACCCCTTCTTCAGAAGATCTTCAAGCTCCATTTGCAACTCCTTCAGCTTTGGTGTACTCATTCTGTAAGGAGTCTTTGACACTGGAGTTGCTCCAGGCATTAAATTTATAGAGAAATTAATATCTCTCTTTGGGGGTAGTCCTGGTACCTCCTTGAACACATCTTCAAAATATTATGGGACTTCATGATCTTCCAAATTTGGCAACTTATCTTTAGGTGTCTCTTCGATGTGAGTTGCAAATATTTGACACGCTTTTCTGTAACATTTCTTCAGCTGCAATGCTGAAATGTCTATGATGGTCACTGCCCTGGGAATTCCCTACACTTTCCTTAGGTTCCCTTCCTCATACAAGCAAGTAAATGCCTTGTTATAATAGTCTAGGATAGCATGATGTTGGTCCAACCAATCCATCCCAATTAGACATCCATAGGAACCTAAAGGTAAGATGTTCAAATCTGCCCTGGTGTTCAGTCCATTCATGTCCATAAGACATGACTTAACCATCTCATTAAATTTTCTTTTGGCTCCGATAGTCATCTGCACCAACCATCTCCTTTACAACCTCAACATTGAATAGGTGGTTGCCTTGGCCTTTGACCCCCTAACTCAATCGTTTTGGGTTCTCTAGAAGTTGGTTTTCCCTGAGTATTATTTTTAATTAGTTCCTTTCTTCCTCTAATCCATATTGAATTTATTTATGTCTTCCCAAGATTTTTGGAAAGTTGGCCTTGATTTTTGTTGATCATATAGAAATTTAGCTCGCCTTTTGGTATCCTCCAATGTATTGGGATCATCATACTGTATTTTTTCATTGATGAATGATGGAAATTCACTATAATACCTCTGAATCTTAATTGTCTCATCCTTGATGAAAGAGACATACTTCAGCAGTTCTAAAAAATTTCTTTCATATTCATCTATGGTCATACTCTCAAGCTTGAGTTCAAAGAACTCTTTCATTTTCTTGTCATAGTATCTCTTAGTCAAGTATTTCTTCTCAAAATACTTCTTGAATTCCCTCCAAGTGACACTTTTCTCTTTAATGTGTTTCACCTGCACAAGCTGATCCCACCACATGGATGTCTTTCCCTTGAGTTGATAGATGGAAATTCTACCTTCTACCTGAGATGAATAATTATGCAATTGAAAATACTTTATCATGCCCAACATACATGTCTCCTACATATTCATCCTTCTTGTGCTCACAATCAAATGTATGAGGTTTTATTTTGTTCATTTCTCCTCGTATCTCATCCACCCCAAACCTCTTATGATTCCTGATAGGGGATGGACTTGATTTTTTGTGTGCCCTCTTATTGGAATTCCTCGGGGAGTGACGGTGATGTCTACTGTTAGCACTTGGTAAATTTCCTAGAGGTTGACACTGGAAGAAATCTACTAAGGTAACTTTATCCAACCACTTTTGAAGTTGGGATCTAGTCCTTCCAACTTTAGAGAGGGATCTCCCTATATGATTTAGCTATGTTTCCAACTTTAAATATTAGGCTAGGTAAAGAAATAGGTCAGTTTTGCATTCAAAGTGTTTTTTGAATTTGGTTGAGACAGTCTACACATCCATTGGGCTATGGGGTCTGTGTTATAATTAAATATGAAATCCAAACCATAAACGTAAAGGGGAAACTTTCACAGGGCGAGATAATATAATCACTGGATCTTTTAATAGCCTAAATGATGAACAACAGAAAAGATGAGAAAGATAATTTCAACAAAGAAGCAGTTAAGAATTTCTTTATTGAAAACACCAGAAGATAAAACACTAAAATATTTCGAGTGAAAAACAGGGTATACGAGATAAATCCTGCAACCTTCATTACTCTTAAAGATTAGTTTCGGAAAATGATATGATAACAAAGCGAGAATAGCATTCAACTTAGAGAGAAAAACATCACCAGTGAATACATGCAAGAATCCTGTAAAAAGTGCCTCCTTTTATTAATGGAAGATCTCTTCAAAAAGATTACAGTCTGATAGCGATAGGGTGTGAAGATCAACAACCCTCAATACTTCGAAAGGTGAAGTATTTATAACTCAAATTACAAACGTTCCTGTCATAAATGACCAGGACGTGCTAAATCTATTTTTAGCCTAACTAATTTAACAAATTTCCTAAATCTAGGAACTGCTTGATGATGTGGTGTAACTGCACGTTGATTTTGGGTGGGTCGTCGATGAAGCCTCTGCATGACTTCATCTGACTAGATAGCTGACTAGACCTGGACATGTCATCTGCTAATTGATCAGATCATAGAGTTCCTCCCATCTAAGATGACTGGGCACGCTGACTTTGAGTAGCCTTCGATACGCTTCATCCATCTCTGTGTACTTGGTGAATGTAGGGTTGGTGAGGAAGATGTATCAAATCTCGTGTTGGATGNCCTCAATACTTCGAAAGGTGAAGTATTTATAACTCAAATTACAAACGTTCCTGTCATAAATGACCAGGACGTGCTAAATCTATTTTTAGCCTAACTAATTTAACAAATTTCCTAAATCTAGGAACTGCTTGATGATGTGGTGTAACTGCACGTTGATTTTGGGTGGGTCGTCGATGAAGCCTCTGCATGACTTCATCTGACTAGATAGCTGACTAGACCTGGACATGTCATCTGCTAATTGATCAGATCATAGAGTTCCTCCCATCTAAGATGACTGGGCACGCTGACTTTGAGTAGCCTTCGATACGCTTCATCCATCTCTGTGTACTTGGTGAATGTAGGGTTGGTGAGGAAGATGTATCAAATCTCGTGTTGGATG
>SNQJ01S0178834.1:1592-19618 GCA_010110895.2 Picea sitchensis | reverse complement strand
TTTTGTCTTTTGGGTACCACCTTGTCATTTCTGAATAAGAGTCAGTTATGTAGGGATCAATGGTTTTTTCTGTTGTCGTGTTCTATCATCGATTGCATTCGGTTTGGTTTGAAGTTTGTGGAATAGATTGACATTTTTCTCTAAGTAAACGTGGAATTAGATTAAGTGTATACAAGTCAAAATTTGTTTTATAAAGAGCCACGCACCCATCGATGGTTCTAGTCTACGAAATTAAATCCTTAAAAATGATTGTCGATGTATCGTCGGCATCGGAAAAATCCGAAAGGCAAAATGCCCCACATAACAACGATAATCATCGATCGTCGATCACCGATGTATCTTTGGCATCGAAAAAATGGGAGAAATAACGCGCCAAAACGTGTATGCCTAAGAAAAATCATCGACACCGAAAAGTAAAGTTCTCATGTTGAAAAGGTCAAATCGATCGTCACGTGTTTTTCTCTTAAGTATTTCTCTGATATACTTACTTTGACAAACAAAAGTTTGGCCTGTATTTCTCCAAACTTCAAGACCTAGGCAGTAATGTAACTCACCAAGATCTTTCATTTCAAATTCCTTTGATAACTGCTCCTTGATTTCATCAATTAACTTCTCTGCGTTTCCTGTAATTATTAAATCATCAACATATAATGAAATCAATACTATATACCCCTGTTCATCAGATTTGGTATACAGATTTGGATCACTTTTGCTCCGCATAAAACCCCGTTGAAGAAAGAAAGAGTCTATCTTCTCATACCACTTACCGCTGACCTAGGTATCTGTTTAGATCCATACAATGCTTTCTTAACTTACACACTAAGTGTCCTTGACCCTTTTCAACAAACCCTTCAGGTTGAGTAAACCTCTTCCTTTAACTCACCATTCAAAATCTTGAAGTTAACATCTAATTGGTACAACTTCCAATGATACTTTGTAGCTAAAGCGTTACATTGATATGTAGTATTGATTTAATCGCGGGTGCAAATGTTTCGGCATAATCAATGTATACGTTTGGGAATACCCTTTGCAGCCAGTCCTAGCCTTATACTTATCTATACTACCATCGTTTAAACTTGGGTTTGTATATCCATTTGCATCAATGGGCTTCTTATCTTTAGGTAATTCAGTCAATTCCCAAGTATTTTGTTTTCATTATAGATTCATATTCTTCCTCCATTGCATTTAAGCCATTCATCATGTTCATTAAACTTCATCAAATTCATGGGTTCTATAACACTTGAAATGCTACTCATTAGGGCATAGTCTTTATACCTTTGAGGAAGTCGAATCTGTCTTGAAGATCTTACTTAGTAGTTATCCTTTCCTCCCCACTTTGCCGAATCTCGTCTCCTTGCTAGGTGTTGTATTTGCCCAATTTTCCGCTATCATTGAGAGTCCTTCTTCAACACATTTGTTATTCTTTGTCGTTAGCCATTTGTGGGGATGGATGTTGTTAATGCATTTCAGTGGGATGGATGTTGTTTTGTGAAATTGCTGCTTTAACTCTTCTTCTTGTTCTTGTTCTTCTTGCTCCTTCATCCAGAAGTCTCTGTCATTCCTCATGACTTTTGTTGTCATGATTTTCTGCTTCCTTCTCATGGAAAAGTACATCTCTGCTTGCAAACACTTTGTGATGCTTGAGATCAAATAGTTTGTATGCTTTAGGTCGAGCAGTACTGATAGAAAATACATTTAGTGGCTTTAGCATCCAATTTCCTCCTATTCTCCTTTGGAATATGTGCAAAAGCCTTACACTTAAATACTTTCAAATTATTAAGCTGGGGTTTGGAACCATACAAGGCTCTGAAAGGAGTAACACTATCAAGACACCTTGTTGGACTTTATTCTTTAAATAAACTGCAATACTTATGGATTCGGCCCAAAATGCATTCGAGAGATTATTACATTTAATCATACTATGTGCACTCGACCCGGAGTTCTATTTTTTCCTTCCCGGCTGACTCCATTTTGCTGTGGTGTGTGAGGTATTGTAAACTGTTGTGCTATTCCATTCTCTTTGCAATTTTTGTTGAAGTCCCACCGGTTGTACTCTCCCCTTGATCACGAGCGGAGGGATTTTGATGGATTTTCACGTTTTCTTTTCTGTAGTTGAACTCCTTAAAGGAGCACTTTCGAAAACATCCTTTTTACCGTCTAGAGGAAGTAAGCCATATTATCTTTATTGCAATCATCAATAAACCGAGAAAGTAAATGCACCTCCTAAAGATCGATTCTGGATAGGCCCACAAACATCGGTATGCAAAAGATCTAACACATCTCTCTTTCTGTCCTCGGTTAAGGGGAATTCATCCTACGTATCTTTCCTAATGCACATCCATCACAAACAACAATTACGTAGCATAATGGGAAGACTAATACTATTCTTTTTCATAATAACAATAAATCAGGGATGAATTGATGTGTCCATACCTTTGATGCCAAAAAGTCTCTATTGGCATAGTGGCGAGAAGTCGATTACGCGAATAACGATTTCTTGGTAACATCAAGTTTAATGAACCTCCCACTTTCGGACACCGTTGCAGCGGTTAGGAGTGGTCCTGCAAGTCCTTCAGTATACAGTGTGTCTTGAAGAATTCGACCTTGAAATTATGATCCGTAATGGTGGACACATAGATCAAATTTTCTTCTTTATTCGCTTTGCATACCACCACATTCTGGGGCTATGACGAAGCGGTACCATTCGGCAATGTCGCGAGAATGTCTCCATATCCTTGATAAATAAGCGGTCATCTCCAAGATATATCTTGGCACCATTATGAGTTTCTTTGAAATTAGCATACCAATTTTATTACAAGTCATATGTAACGATGCTCGAGGAGTCCACAAACCGGGCATCGAGAATCATCCGTTGTGAGATAGGCGATGTTGAACTACAAAATAACCCCAAGATCCATTGAGTCAAAAATCGAGGGTTCATCAATATCATCGCTAGCAATAAATAATTTGTGATCTTGATTTGAGGATTTTTTCTGCATAATGGCTTTGTGAATGTGTTCTAGGTTTATTCCACAACCTCATCATTTTCTTCTTATGGCAGATGCAACCCTTATGTCCGAATTCGACCACCGGTAAAAGCTCTTTGACTCATTCTATCGATTACATACCTTGATTTGAGTGATTGTCTTCTCTGCATTAGACGCCTCTGTATGAAGCAGCCTCGCCATGAAGCGCCTCCTGCCTCTTTCATCTGATCTCCCTCTCGCGGATCTGTTATTTGACCACAATGCCAAATCCTTTGCTTGGAGGCTTGGATTCGGCCTCTCTTCCTCTTGACAAATACATGGAGTTCTTCAAAAGTAGTAGGTTTCTTCCTTGTTGTGAGACTTGTTATGAACATTTGATAATATTCTAGCATACCTTTTAAGGTAATAGTGACCAGGTTAGTGTTGGAAGCAGTTTCCCCTATATTCACTAACCTTTCACCTCTTTAGTGCATTAAAAAATGAATATGATTCATTTCCATCCATCATAATGCCTAGCAATTTAGTTTTCAAAAAAAAAATCGTTGTGTTACTAGTTTCATCTGATGTTTTAGAGTTGTCCATGTTGTGAAGTTGTAAAGCGTCTCTCTAATATGTGGAATTATGCTATCTTTAGCCCGACATGCCCAACAATACCTTTGCCTTGTTTCGCGCTCCTCCCAATCTTGGATCTGTCGCTGGCATGCATGCCTCCTACCGGCGTTGCTCGCTTTTACTCTCTTTCTTGTTATGGCACTACGTGCTTGAGTTCGATTCAGTTCCGATGCATAATGTTCGAACCTATGAACCCTCCATGAAGCGTTTTTCATCTTGAATTTCAGTTAATAGGATTTAGAGCCATCTAACTTGTGAAAACCCCGTTGAAGTAGGTCTGCCGGTGAGTTGATTCTTTGCAATTTATTCTCTGCAAGAAAATCACCAAATATGTGCAACGTTTTGTCGCTCTCCCTTCGGGTACCACCGATCTGACTCAATCTGTCTCTGTTCTCAGCTTATATTATTCATGCATGCAACTTAATATCAAAAAATCTCCACTTTTTAAAAAAACTTATAACTCCTTCCTTAAAAAAACTTAGGTTTTTAAAAATGCCACTTAATAAAACAATACAATGTTTCACTCCCATAAAATTAAAGCTTCTATATAAAATGCTATATATTTTAAGCACTTTATCCACTTAAAACAAACCTCACGTATGCACTCCAATTAAACCTCAGGCATGCACTATATAATCATACGCATTCAAACTCCACGCACCAGATTAATCCACGTTCCATGCAATTCAAAAACTCTTCCATGCAATATTTCACACCTTTCAATAAATCTCAACCAAAACTCACGCATGCAAATAATTGGCGTCAATTTAAAAAGAACCTACATGATCTGCGCAAAGATGCGCGGTTCTCAGCCCTCAATGTTTTCCGCAGCGTAGGCAAGGAATGTCGCACTTCCGCGTTATGGTAATTTGCGGGAATCGCCAAGGCGATTCGCACCTTAGAGAGCTCCGCTGTGAAGGTGCGGCGTGGAAGCCGATTCGCGCGAATGCATAGCGGCTTGCGAACAAAGCAGTTCTCAACATGACAGTCACGGTAATATCGTCACCCTCGAGAGAGACACGAACCTCTCCGCACCATGAAACAAACGGTGAGGCCTCGCTCACTTCTTCATCTTAAAGCGAGAGCCGGATGCCTTATAGGAAAAGACTCTAGGTAGTGCGACTACGCTGCAAACCATAAGACAAGCTGAACCAGTGACTCTTAACAATGAGTACGGCTCTTCGGCTTATAGCGGCTTATGCTGGTGCTAACAACTAGATAACATCTCCATTATTTCCAAGTAAGGACATAAAGGCCAGCTTATGTTTTCAAGTTTTATAATGTAGATATGATGTTTTTGTTTTTTTTTTGTTTGAAATTATACTTGTGTAACATAATAATGATCAGACTATATGAAGCCTTCCACTATATGACAATGTATTTTTTGTATTCTTAGAAATAGTTAGAGTTTAGAGTGGGTTTTAATTGCCACTATACAATTTTATTGATAAAAAAATATAAAACATTTATAGAAACTTTTGTTGTAAAAATCTGTTAGGTGAACAATTATATTTATAATAGTTTAGACGGGGTTTTAGTACCATTATACGATTTTTGTGATAAAATATAAAACATTTATAGAAACTTTTGTTGTAAAAATCTGTTAGGCGAACCATTATATTTCGGTATTATAAATATAAAGAAAAATTTCTGTAAAAAAAAAAAACTTACATCATTAACATTAAGTGACAATAAGTTGATAATTAATCATATAATATCTCGCAATAAAATAAAATAAGTAATATCAACTTCATCATTCCTAAAGTTGAATTTTGCAAATTCCTTCCCTACATACAAATTATAGTCTCGAAATACTAAAAACATTTAGAATGACGTAGGCACTAAAAATTATATAATCAAAATCCCTGTGCTTATTAAAATAAAAAGAATAAAAGAAACGTCAAAATCCTAACTTATTAAAAATAAAAGAATAAAAACGTTATCCCACTACACAAATATGGACCCAAATAAAGTGACGAGTGCATCATTAATATATTTACGATAGATATGCGTCATGTTTTCGAAACAAAAGAGCACCCATGATTTGATGCATTATTTCATTTGTTTCTTTTTATTTCCATTCATTATTTGTTGTTTGTCTTCGTTTTCTCCAGCATTTTATTATATTTGTTTCTGACCGGATCGGATATATTGTAATGATTTTTGGACAAGAAGCTTTTGATTTTCGATTAGTTGGGAGACACATTATTTTTTATAATATTTATATTTAGTATTAAAATTTAAAAACTAATAATTTTAATTATATTATAAATTATTTGTTACTATTTTATTGATTGAAAATATTAAAATGACACTTTATATGTGATTTTGGTATTTTTTTATCAAAAAATTAAGAAAAAATATAAATATCATATATTTTTTCAGTATTACTATGATTTTTTTCCCTAAATAACATTAAATGATAAAACATAAACCAACATAAATTCATTTGATTCTATATAAATTTAATTTGTTGTTTTTCCTCATCTATATATACACTAAACTTAATTAAAATAAACTTTCTATAATAAATGCCCCCTCTACTGATTTTAATGGGACTTGTTGTCGGATCCGTGCATTTGTTAAATCATCTGGTTCACCTCCTAGGAATTCAACCACTCCCAACAAGCAACAAAATATTGATACACTAAGAGTATTATATCATCAAATCAAAATTTAAGGAGTAAGATATTATAAGGATGTAATCTCAACCTAAATCTAAAAGATCAAAATTATCTCTCTTAATGAGTGTAAAGAAAAAAAACAAGCATTGCTAACATAAGAACAAAAAATAAACATTGTACAAAATAAAGACAAATTCTCAACAAAACACTAGGATCTTGGAAAGCTTCTCTTAATGCTTTTGGAATACGGAAACAAAATTCTAAAGATTCACAAGTAATCTCTTACCCTCCTAAGGTCATGTTGAGCACTCAACACAACCCAAAATCTCGTAAATTTTGTCTTTTAGGTACCACCTTGTCATTCACGAATAAGAGTCCCGGTATTTGTTAAATCATCTGGTTCACCTCCTAGGAATTCAACCACTCCCAACAAGCAACAAAATATTGATACACTAAGAGTATTATATCATCAAATCAAAATTTAAGGAGTAAGATATTATAAGGATGTAATCAACCCTAATCTAAAAGATCAAAATTATCTCTCTTGACAAGTGTAAAGAAAAAAACAAGCATTGCTATGATAAGAACAAAAAAATAAACATTGCTAAAATAAGAACAAATTCTCAACAAAACTATGGGGATCTTGGAAAGCTTCTCTTAATGCTTTTGGAGCACGGAAACAAAATTCTAAAGAATTGCAAGTAATCTCTTACCCTCCTAAGGTCATGTTGAGCACTCAACACACCCTAAAAGTCCTTGTAAATTTTGTCTTTTGGGTACCACCTTGTCATTTCTGAATAAGAGTCAGTTATGTAGGGATCAATGGTTTTTTCTGTTGTCGTGTTCTATCATCGATTGCATTCGGTTTGGTTTGAAGTTTGTGGAATAGATTGACATTTTTCTCTAGGTAAACGTGGAATTAGATAAGTGTATACAACTCAAAATTTGTTTTATAAAGAGCCACGCACCCATCGATGGTTCTAGTCTACAAAATTAAATCCTTAAAAATGATTGTCGATGTATCGTTGGCATCGGAAAAATCCGAGAGGCAAAATGCCCCACATAACAACGATAATCATCGATCGTCGATCGTCGATGTATCTTTGGCATCGGAAAAATGGGAGAAATAACGCGCCAAAACATGTATGCCTAAGAAAAATCACCGACACCGAAAAGTAAAGTTCTCATGTTGAAAATGTCAAATCGGCCATCACGTGTTTTGCCACGTGGATAGTCCATATTGCTCAGTCATCATCCACGTCATCTTTTGATATTTCCCGTGTCATGTCTGTACTTCCACTGCTTCTTTTCCACGTCGACATTGTACGACGATTTGGATCGGCATCAAAACTTTTTCTTAGGGGGACCAATGAAAAATGTTAAAGACAATCTACCGACGCCGATGCACTCGTCAACTACCGACAGATTGCTAGAACACTGAATTTTTTATTTTAGTTTGAATCTCTATCCGCCGATGACCCTGGACGATCTGTGATACTTCTTATCCCCGATACTAATCATACTAGTTCATTTGGAGTGCGAAAAAAGCTCGGGTAATTTGAGAAGACACCTCTATCTAAGTGAAGGACAAGGTCTACGATTTTTTAAAACAATTAAGAGCTTCATGTAACCAATAACATGACATCGCGCGCCGACCAACTTTCGAAATTTGAATTCGTCGATGAACTTTAAAATAACACACTCCTGCGCCGCCAACCTGTGCTACATTTAATCCTAAGCATGGTGTGGATTCTATTATAGATTGTATATGTCATACATATACTCCTGAATTTAAGATTCGATGCGACAAGGTAGGTATGTGTTAAATTTATAAGATTTATGCCCAAGCATGGTGTTCCATTTGCAAATCATTGATCTCCTGAGCAGATGAAGGAGCAAGAGAGAGCATTGAAGAGGTAATAGGTCATTGTGCCACTTCAATTACCAATAAGCCCAGGGCATTTCCTGTGAGGAAGAGGTAAGCATGGTATTTATTGATTACATTTGAGATTTCATCGAATAACACTTGTTGCAGTTGGCTTGCAGCTTATTATTCCATTTTTGTGCAGGAAGATGCCTTCGAGAAAGTCAACGACCAGATGCTCACCAAGAACACCCAAGATGAAAGAATTGGAGATCAACGAAAGGTCGACACTGGTTTCCACAAGAGAACTTGATTTCATTTCAAAAATGGAATTGGTCATTCGAACTTCCACTAAGAAATATTTCACCCAGCCTCCAATGTTCGAGGACACAGAGGCGAGCATCAAATCTAAAATAATGCTCCCACACTAGGGAGATATTTTTAACAAAATCAATTAGGAAGATTACCAGGAGTTTACACCTAACAAAGACCCAGACGTCAGGATATTGGATGACCAGGTTTTCCCAAACATTAGGCGATCATATCTACATATGGTGGCCTGTCGGACCCCAGTTTTGTCCTTCATTGAAACCCTAGGATGGATGATTGACCACACAAACGTGATAAAATGCATAGTCAATAATGAGGAGCGAGAATGTGTTGGTGTCTTTCTTCCAGTAGAGGTCCAAAAATACTACAAGCTCAGAGACCCAGAGGAAAGACTAAATACAAAATTTGTGGTCAGATTTTATGAGTTCCATGACACCAGCAAATAAGAATTTCACCAATAGGAGAAACAGATGGTACAACACGGTAAACCTCAGGGAGCCTTATACGTATTTAATGGCTTTAATTTTTCGATTGTATGGGGAAAAAGATTTCTCTAAGTTATCAGAAACGTGGATGCCCTTGGCATATACCATGGCAATCTCTGGGAGCAGTTTCAATTGAGGAGCCATCATTTCCAAACCACTGAGCACCAACATCCTATAGGCCCAGACACCAAAGGATGGAGAAACACCAGTTTTCTACATGACATCGTACATGTTGGACGTAATCTGTGCAAGAAATGTTTTCGCAGGTATGAATTTAAGCTGGCATGTTGTTGAGTTACCCATGGATATTTATTTCATCATTCTATGGGAAAATAGGTACAAAAAATTGTACGCCCTGATATGTGATGATTTCATAGCACGAGTGCACTTCATTATATTTAGAAAATGATGCCCAAGGCTTTCAGTGGAAGCCAAAAAGATGATTTCCAAAGTGGGCCAATGGTATTTTGAAGAAACAATCACTTATATCAGAGTGTTCGAAGTTACTGACGCACCACACCTACTCCCCGTTCATGTCCCAAACCATCTCATTTTGGGAGAAATTTGTTACCAGAGCATTATGTAAGGCTATAATGCCTCTTTGATAAAGGATAAGAAGAGGGATTTCATACCCTATGGTTTTCATATCGGGTTTTACATGGTATGAGCACAGCTCGCTGTGACACGCAAGGAGCTCCCAGATGCCACTATTATATATGTGAATACCTATGATATTGTCTACAATTTCTTTGTCAATCCCTCTAAATATGGTGGGTATCCATCACTCTTATAAGTCTTCTTAACAATTTGGTTTACTGGATTATTAAGTGGGTAGTTAGCCTTATTTTTCCAGATGATGCAAAGTTTTGAGTTTAGTTTTGATTTATTTATGTTTTCAAATTTTAGATGCAAATTTTAGAGTATAGTTTTGATTTTTTTTTTGAATTTCTTTGTTTTTCTCTGTTACAGGTTTCAATTTCACCATTAGGGCTTGCTGCGGAGTTGGGGGAAAATATAACTATATTTACGTAGTTCAATGTGGATCCACAGGAACCATCAATGGTAGATTTTTGACTGTAGAATCATGTTCTGATCCAGCTTCCTATATCAACTGGGACGAAGTTCACTGGATAGATGAAGCCAACAAGATAATCACTCAGTAAATATTAAGTGCAAATTTTTCGAGTCTGCCTTCTCCATTGCTACCCATTGTGATCTCCAACCTCTTTGAGAAGTTCGACATGAAACTTTGAAACCCATTTTTTTTTTTAAATTCTTTTAAGGCCTCTGAACATCCAGACCTCATCTGTTTTTCTCCATGGAGAACTGAATCGTTGTTGGGTTTGAAGCCTCGTTGGGTTCAAACCTGAGACAAATGGTCCATAGGTGTGAGTGAGAGTGAGAGGTATTTATTGAAATTGATTCTTTGGTACGTTGATTTATGAATAACTGTTGCGGCTCCTCGCGATGGGAGCAGAGACAGGAAAGCATTGATCTCGACATTTGTATGGGATTGTATAAATAAGATTTTTTTCTGAGTTAATATTAAATTTGCAAGAGTTGCTCCTTTTGTTTCAGATTTCGAGATAAAATTTACAGATGCTTTTAAATTTAAATGTGGCAGATGGTTTGTATCCCATACTCTTTATCCATTTATTTTTAGTTGTTGTCTAAACATTTGATTTTTTGAATTTTTTCATTGCAATCTGGCGAAACAAATCTTGGTGAAATCTTCATTTTATGTTGTTTAAATTGCATTTTGGAATGCATAAATGAATTCAACACCTTCATAAACTCTCACTCAAATTATATAGACTCAATCACACAAATTTAGAGTTCCAATACTTTTTGGTGGGATTTCAGTAAAAATTGATCCAAAAATATACCAACACATATTGATACTTTTATCTTAAGAACAAGGATATTGAAATCCCAACACACAATTTCATTTAGTTATATCTAAAATTTGTCTACAACTGCTTACAGGTTCATTACATGTTGTCACCTTGGATTGCTGGAAGGAAATGATAGATGATCTTATCAAGCTCTTCAGTACTAGTTCCTCCATGTTTATAGAGAAGATAATCAAGATGCTGACAGTTTATCAAAACAGGCTCTCCTGAAGCACCCAGGAAACATTGCCTACTATCTATGTGAAGAGGGACATGAGGGCCCAACTATGTTTTTAAGTTTATATTAGATATGATGTTTTTTTTTTTTTTTTTTGTTTGGGATGCCTTTTGTGTAGCATGATAATTGAGCTATATGAAGCCTTTTATATGACAATATATTTTTGGTACTCTTAGAAATAGTTGGAATTTAGACAGAATTTTAGTATCCACTATACAGTTTTTGTGATAAAACAGTGCAAGAAATATATAAGAACTTTTGTTGTAAAAATCTAATATATAAACAATTATATTTCATTATAAATATAAAAATAATTTTTTTTGAAAAAAAAAAAAACTGTTTACAACATTCCATGACAATAAACTAATCATATAATATTTCACATTAAACAAAAATAAATAATATCAACTTCATCATTCCTACAAGTTGAATTTTGCAAATTCCTTTCCCTACCTGCAAATTCCTTTATAATAAATACAATATACAGTCGAAATACTAAAAACATTTAGAACCTGCTTTTATTTAAAAAAATTAAATACTCAAAATCCTATTAACTTATTAAAAATACAAAGAATAAAAAACGTTATCCCACTACCTGATATGGACCCAAATAAAGTGACGAGTGCATCATTAATATATTTACGAAAGATATGCATCATGTTTTCGAAACAAAAGAGCACCCATGATTTGATGCACATTATTTCATTTTATTTGTTTTATTTTGCGATCATTATTTATTGTTTGCCCTCGTTTTCGCGCGCTTCTTATTTGTATTTGTCTCATTATGCGGGTGGCTCACACGCTGGCTTTTATCATTTATAATTTGATTAAATATTTCATGGATTTTGTTTCATGTGAAGTTGTTTTATTATGTGGGTGTTCACCAGCGGACTTTCATTCTACATAATTGATTAAATATTTTAAGGATTTTTATTATTTTTAAGTGGTTTGATATTATTACATGTTAGAAAGTTTATTTTTTATTTAAATATTTCATGATTTGGATGATAAAATAGTAAAATGAGTGAGAGTGAGAGTTTCAAATGTTATTATAAATTAATTACTTATTAAAGACAGTTTTAACGATGTTTATTTTTTGCCAATACCAGTTTAACTAAAATTACCTTTTGGTTAGTTAAGAGCTTATCTTAACTAAGATTAACTAAAATTACCTTTTTTGCCAATACCAGTTTAACTAAATTGTTTTTTATTAGTTAAGAGCTTATCTTGTAAGGAAATAAGTACATCTAACAAGAGTAAAACACTGGTATGACTAGGTGGAAAAATTCATTGCCAAAAACTTTAAAGTGGACTTTTAGGGATTTGAATGTTATATTCGGTGAAAAATGCATTGTCAAAAATTTTAAAGTGGTTTTTTAGTGATTTGAATGTTAAGAAGGTTTATAGTCTAAGTTTAGATGTGTTTAAGTCATAAAACTATATTTTTATTAAATGTAAAAGGGAACATGATAGACATGTACTTTATGGAGTTAACGTTAATCAAAGTTGACTCAGTCAACAAGTTACCATTATAAAAGGGCAATAGGAAGAGAGTTAAACTTGGGAAAAAGAGGTCCTAAAATTGGCCTCATTGAATGTAATGGCCCATATTAATAGAATCTTTTTTCTCCAACTCTCTCTTATGATATTCAATGTATATAATTAGGATGAGCCTTATGATATTCAACACATTCATTTTTCTGAAAGGACTTTATCATTGAAGAAGTTTCAAGTCCTCAAGTACAATGCCAAACTCTTTGTAGTTGTGGTGTAGGGAATTTATGTTTTAAATCCATGGACAAATATTGAACTAAGGGAAAAGGGAAAAATGTTTGAACATGACTCTTTTCAAAAACCGTTAATATAACTACACGAGTAGAGTCATGTTGAATCTAATCAAAGAAAAACACTTAGGTATATCAAAAGGGGTTATAAATATGTTTAGGAATGCTAAGGAAGAGGGAAAAATTGAAATGCCACTAATCCAAGTGCTTGTTCTTTTACACAACCAAAACCTAAATCTCTCGCCATCAAAACTTTATCATAAATTCTTTCAACTATGGTTTAAGGGCCATGTATGTAATATTTAAAAACTTTTTATCTTATGACTTACACCAATCTCACTCTGAATATGATCACCTAAGCTAAAAGAATTTCTTGATGCAAGGTACTCTAATACTTGAGGACCAAGAGAGGTGGATTGCATGCCTCTGAGCATATGACTTTGGGATCATACATAAGAAGGGTAAGGATAATACCATTTCAAACGTGTTATCTTGACAAGATGATCCACCCATATTCAACATCATCTTAGTTAGCCAACTTGCTTGGGTACAAGACATACTCATTGAATACATATTGGATCCTTATACAATTCAATTTCAACACAACATGATTAATAGAGATAAAGGTCAACCTTGGACTATTATAAATGGTGTCATTCTTTTTTAAAAAGTCACCTATTTGTGACTTTACTCACTTCTTATTAAACAAACTCTTTGTCATGGGCATGCATCTCTCTCTACTGGTCATGTGAGTTTCCAAAACATTTATAGAGATGTTTCCAACTTTTATTGGTTGAGAAATGAAGTTTGATATTGAGTAAATTGTGGTCAAATATGACAGTTTCTAATGCCATAATGTGGAAAATATTTATTTTCATGGTATTCTTTGTCCTAATGCAATCCCCAATTAGAAGTGGGAAGGGGTACCTATAGATTACTTCACTAGTTTGCCATTCTTTGAAGGTAAAATTGTTATCTTTGTTATTGTTGTGGAAGTCAATCGTTTAGCTAAGTAAGCTAATTTCATTCCCTTTAAAACCAAGTTTACATATTCTTGGGTTGATGACTCAAATCTAATTTGGATTTAAAAATTATTAACAATGCATTTAGAGTTAAAAAGTGTCTACAAGTTATTGAGAATATTTTTTCTCAATTTCAATATTCTACTCAAAGGGACATTGTCATCATCACTAGGTCTATTTTGTTCATTGTTAATTTGATGCCTCTCAATAGAGAACAAAACATGTTGCTTTGGAATAACATGTCCCATGACTATGAAAAATAAAAACATTCTAAGTGACAACATTGATCGTATCACATAAATATCAAAAATCAAGGTGAGTCCTTTTGGATTATTAAGTTTACCATTCAATATGATAGATAACTACTAAACTTACCATCTCTTGGACTTGTTGTAGAGGATATTTCCTCGTCAACATCTCCAACAACTATACTATTACATGTTGTATCCACCAAAACAATAATTTATGTGAAACATTAGTTTTCAATAAAACAACCAAAATTGATTATCGTTTTCTAACCTTAATTTTTATTGCTCCCAACATACATTTGTAACAAAATTATTTGCAATAATTTTAGCAAGGCGTATGTCTTCCCTCATCATCATCTCCATTTACACCCTCATCACCACCTTTGTGGACCTCATATTGTATAAAATGCGTCACCATTACCAATATCCATAACACAAATATGTTTGGGTGCTTAGCCTTGGGGATGTCCATCCTAGCACTAGGGATATGACTAAGCTTATAAAACACATACACATTATAATGCATTTTCATTATAACACGTGTTATATTGCAAGTGTAATATAACATGTACACATTATGTTGTTCATTAAAAAAGTGCATGGGTTGCGTCTATTTCTCATTCCAATGTAGTTTCATAGAGAAAAGAATTGAGAGAAAAATTGAAAATGTGATTTGGAGAACACCACCCCTCAACCAAACAACCATTCAATCGAGCATATATCCACCCCAACTAATGGGCATCACACAAGTATCTGTAATGGGCAACATTGTTGAGGTGGGGTACTTTTTCTTATTCTTCCTAAAATTGTTCCTTTGCTTTTATTGTTGTTATCAAAATGTTTTGTGTTTAAGAGAAACATTATGTGTGTCATAAACATGGATCTTGTTTGTTTCAATGGAAAATCCTCAAATCCAAAAACTTGAAAATCCTAATTCTCAAAATCTACACCCGCAAAACCTTGAACCCATAAACGAAAAACAAAACCATCCAATATGAGAGGTAGAAATAAAAAACTAAGAGGTTTAATATCCTGACCTTCCTTAAGACCAAAATGTTGAGATATTGGCAAAATTGACATCTCTAAGACACTTAATTTCTATGTTTAGAGAGGGAGACAATTTCCATCACTCACTTGGGAAAACAATTGGCTCTATCATTGAAACAATTGTCATTTCCCAAGGAGTAGTATACAACATTACTTCTTATAAGGAGGTGAAAAGAAAATTTTATGAAAATAGGATTAGTTATCAAGATGTGAAAAAATTAAAAATAACAAAAGACATGATGTTTTCGTCTTTTGAAACCCTAGCATTGACTTTATTCCTACTATTAACAAACCACATATTTCCATATATTGGTGCATATAGCCAAATAAAAAGTTTCATTGGATGGATTGATAGTACATGGTGTTTTAATAAAGATCATCATGAAAATACAGACATTCCATTGCACTTATTTAGGAAATTGTATGCCAAATTTATCCTAGGTAAACTTATCAACTATTTTTATATTTTAGAGTTCCAAAGGGTTGAATGAGGGATGCCCGGGATAGACTTAATTTTAGGGCTGATCCAAACCATGTAAACCATTTTCTTCACCCCTGAAATCCTCCCTATTTATATCCTCCTGCACCTAGCTTGCTTAATAACACATAGGGTACATTGTTACAATTACCATGGACATTGGCCTTCCATGGCACATTTGTTGAAAGTCGTGTGACCAAGGGCACATCTAGCAGGGAGTCATCTAGTACTTCTCATGGTAGGGGGGAGTGTTGATGGGCGTAAATGACACACCATCAACTGGAAGGTTAGATCCGGACTGAAGTTGTCTAATTATCCCAAGCCGTTTGGTATGATCTGACCCAACGAGTTTAATGGATACGTTAGCCGACTAAAGTCCTAAAAGTAGTAAAAGAAATAAACTAATCTAAAGCTATGATTCTAACAAATGATATATTACTTACTAATGTTTATTAAAAAGAAACGCGAATATACAAATGATTATAAACCATCTATATACAATTTACAATGTTTACTTGAAATCTTGTGAAAATGAATGTTCATAATAATGTTTCAAAATAAGATAAAGTAAGAGCATAAATCTTTTTGTTTTTTTAATGTTTAAATATTTTAAACTAATAAATACTAAGAAAATACAATTGAAACAATGACATAGAAACAACCAAATCTAATTAATGCAATCATCGTCTCATTCATATATAAACAAATCTGAATAAAAGAAAGCAATGCACCTACTAACCTCTCACTGATCAACAATACTAAGCTAAATTCATCTCTCTGTATTTGTATGAGCTCCTCTTAACATGTGTCAAGTGTAAACATATGACAAAAAGAAAGCATAATACTTCCTGAAGAAATTCAAGGAAGTGTTTCATATTCTGGAGCAAGTTTATAATGACAGAAAGACAAATATTTATATATCTTATGACCTTGAAATATCCAATAACTGAAAATGAAAGAAATTCCAATTCTCAGGAATGGTGTTACCAGCTATTTAGCCTCAGATGTAAATTCAAAATACTTGAATAGATGATCAGTCATAGATATAAACTAAACCAAAAGATAATGAACAACATAAAGAAAAGCATGATATAAAATATTATGTGTAGAACTGACTAAAGCTAATTCGACACAGATAACATTTCACATCAAGAAATTACATGAGAAGACAATAAATAAAAAAACACTGCAAAGTCTACATAGGACGAAAGCCAAAGAGTAAACTGTTTTCTCATATAGTTTCAACAAAATATGTTTATCATATGGTCCAGGAAGAATTTTTTGGATAATAGACTCTTAAAGATTGAAAAAAATAATATATAAATGATAGAAATTAACCATGTATTGATAAAACAGACCAAAGCTAAATTAAATCAATGCATAATCAATTATTCAAATAATATGAAAATATTATAATAAAAATAAAACCATTTTACTCACAGGACAAAAGCCATTAAACAACAAATTCCATATTCTTCTTTGAAAATACCCATCCATTCTCCCAAAGATTCCAATCATCCTTTACTCCATTTGAAAAGAAGAAAAGTTTACAAAATAAATAATATACAAAAGAGAGATGATAAAAATCCTCCTCTCAATTTCCTGTGGATCTCTGTGGCTCTGAACTTTCTCATATATTTATACAATGAATGAACAGTCTGGGCATCACTAATAATTTCCGCCACCTAAAATTTGCCTCATAAAGAGACACAAATATCTCTCAAATCATGCCTTTGTTTGGAAAAATTCTTGCGTGTAAGCTAAATGGGTCCATTTTTTGAGATGGGTTTTCAACCGTTTCTTCAGATTCCTCACGGTTTGGCTGCAATCAGTCCCGCAAAATTGTCTTTCTATTCTTGACGCTTTTCCAAATTTTATCTCTTGTTGCTCATAAATTTATTTGTAGCAATCCAATATTATTTTTGGATCAATCATATTGAACTCATTTAGATAATAAAATCAGGCCATGATCATATCTATACCAAATAACTGATAATAGAAACCCGTGAAAAAAGAAACCTAATAATTGTGAATAAAACAAAATCTAGAACAATAAAATCAAAAATGAATTTAAACTAATTATAAGTTCTAAAAAAACATTGTTTATATTTTCCTTTCAAATATGGTCTTAAAATTCTAGAAGCTTCAAGTTGATGGAGAGGAGAAAAATGTTAATTTTGGATTTTCACAAAATCAAACAAATGATAGATAATTCTTTTTATTATTATTATTATTTTTTTGAAATGAGATGCAAAATGAAAAAAAATAAATAAATTAATTAATCCCACCAAATGATTTTGTGAAAATGAGAAACCAACCAAGATATTATTTGATGAAGTATTGAACCCATTATTCAAAATAGTCAAACTTGCTAATGAGCAAAAGAATGAACACATAATCATAATTTAAACGAAA
>SNQJ01S0178833.1:0-19618 GCA_010110895.2 Picea sitchensis | reverse complement strand
CTTTACATTATCATACATATGAGCACCAACTCATTGTGAGGCTACAACCTCTGTTTTGCAAGATGCAACTTGCTGCGAGTACCAACTCTCTATTTTTCTCTAGCACCCACTAGAAGGAAGCTCCAACTCCCTGGTTTCTCTAGCACCAACTCCCTGGTTTCTCTAGCACCAACTAGAAGGAAGCACCAACTCCTTGTGTTCAAGCACCCACTTGAACCTTTGAGGACATGAGTCCTCCCTAGCACCTCCCTACCACCCTGTTTTATAAATCTTTGCTACTGAAACGCATTACAATGATATAATGTTCAACAATGGCTTACCATACTCATCATTGTTTTGCTGCATTTCGTTGCTTTGTCTGTCTCACTGCCTTCCTGCACACATGACTTGCGCTGTCGGTTCTTCTACTTTTTATGCTCTGTTCGCCATGTCCATTCACTGCACAGTTCCTCTTCTGTTCAATTCAGCTGTTGCACTCTGATCCTTCTTCATGCATGAATCACCTTCAACAACAACATCCACAACACCTCTAGCAGCAAATCCAACCTCATCTCTTCTCTGTACCGTGTATTTATAGCTTCTGTGCCCCTTGTGCATGCAATATTCTCCATTCCTCTGCATGCTCATACCGTGCCAATCTCCTCCACATCTCAAGTGCTCTTCCTGATCATCATCGCGACTCTTCAGCTTATCTGGCAGTTCAACCCCTGTGTCTGTCATCACTAGGTGTTATGTCGAGATTCCTTTTTCTCTTTGGCAGTTGAGACTCTTCGTCTTCTCTGTTACAGTCGAGCTCATCCTTTCTGTTTAAGTTATGAGCTCCAACCCTCATCCAACTATCAATTTCCTCCATGAATCGTCTTCATTCCACTAGCAGATTCTTTGTAACTCTTCAGCTCCTCTGAAAATCACACATAAATCTCTTCGCATCCTCTGGTAGAAGCCATCAATGGTTTCTAGCAGTTACACTATGAGGATCAACATTAGCCCTCCGATCGTGCTCATTTTCACCTCCATCATTGGATTAACTTTGATGGGTTCTTGCGTTATTTACCCGTTTCGCACTTTCGCAATTCAGAGATTCTGTGATGAGACATCTTGAGTCTCCATGCCGTGATCTCCGAAACTCCGAAACAAAGCTTTTCTGCGCTAGCTCCTTCCTTTATATGACCATGGCCATGACCAAGCGCTTGTTCATAACGTGCTTTTCACGATTTCGTATTTCGCCTTTTCGTTAATTCCGTTGTGAAGTTTCTCGACTTTCCAAGTCGCGATCCCCGAAACGCCAAAAAGGAGCTTGTCTTCACGTACTCTTCTCTTCAGCTCTTCGATGGTGTGACCACCGACTGAGACCACAAGCCTTAAAGTATTTCGCAATTTTACGTTTTGGCATTTCAGAACTTCTGTGGTTATGTTTCTTGCCTCTCCAAGTCGCGATTCGCGAAACTCTGAAATGGAGTCAGATCAACGGTCCAAAATCTTGGTGTATTGACGATCCAGATCTTATCGTGAGTTCGCATCTCACGATTTGTGTGATTGAGGTTCTCGTCACTCCCAGTCGCGATAGGCGAAGCTCCGAGATGGAGCTCAGATCAATGGTCCACGTTCTTGGTGATCCGACGGTCTTGATCTTTTCGTGATCTCGCATCTCGCTGTTCCTTAGATGGAGGTTCTCGTCAGTCCAAGTCGCGATAGGCGAGACTCCGAGATGGAGCTGGAGCAATGGTCTAGAAAAAACCTTGATCTAACGGCTAAGATAGTTTCGCGATTTCGAGAGGTTAAAGAACCCCGTTCCTTTGACTTTCCAGTTAGCGACATGACGATCTTTCGCCATGTGTCCTATGATTCGACGTTCCAGATCTGATCTTGATTCAACGGATCAGATCATATCGCAATTTCACATATCGTGATTTCGGCATTCTTGTTGCAAAGTGTTTCGACACTACAACTTCCGGTATCCGAAACCCCGATAGCCAAAACTCCGAAATGGAGTTGGACCACTGCTTCGATCTTGCACTTTAAAGAACGTGCAGGTTCTTCCTGATCCAATGATGGTCGGACCTTGCGCTCGGATCTAACGCCAGAGATATGTCCTCCATCTTTGCGCTCCTCCTGTCTAGATGCAGATCTAACGGTCATCGGGAATTTTGAGTGGGATCCAACGATCAATGTCGCTTCTCTGCCCGAGCTTACGCATCCTCCTTACTTAGAAAAATTTCTAAGTGTCAAAGGCCTCGACCTTTGATCTGCCTGAGATCCTAAGTAGGATATCTCTCTTGAGCTTTGGCAATGAGTTAACATAGTCCCTGGTGCACACCTACGCACCGCGTGCGACTCTGCGCTAATCCTCCTTAGCTTATGTTGTTCCTGTTTTGATATTGATGCACACACTGTTCTTGTCATCAATGACCTGCCTACAATCCTTTGCATGTTTGCTGCCATCTTTGCTACTGTACTTGCCATCAATGACAAACATACACTGTCTATAAAACATGCCAACACAATCCATTTAAGTTAGAGGTGGATAGAGATATTTTCCTTGTTGAAGGATGAGTATTTTTTATGGTACTATTCCTTGGATTTCTCAACAAAATGATTGAAAAGAACCTCATTGAAATGCCTTCTTCCCATGTCAAAAGCATGAACTAGGGTATTCAATTGGCCTTTATTTAATGCAACATTCAACAATTACAACATTTAATAAAACATTTTTCAGGAAAATCCATCTTGTCAACATCGTGGGCCAAGTTGATGGCTGTAATCTCATGCATCAAGCAGGGGGGATTTAGGTTAACAATGGTGGCAACATTCAAGACCATTTTTCTTTGAAATCATTGAAATAAATCGGTATCTCAATACATCAATCAACAATCTCCTATTGATGGGGCATAATTTCCCTTCAACAGTAAGGGATACTCCCCGATACATGATCAAAATTAGACTATGCACCGTTTGGTTTAGGAGACCCATCCGGATTCTGGCCTGACCGAAATTACTGGTTATGAGGGGTGATTGGATGGTTGGTGAATGCAAATAAAAATGTAAATGCAATTAAACTAAGTGCATAAATGAATGTAAGTATCCTATTCTAGCTAGGAGGAATCTACAATAACCAAATGAGTAGCTAAAAATGGAACTAATCTATGAAAATAACTTTACTCATATAGTTGTCATGAAGTAGCAAAGTTAGACAACACATGTACGCAAATACATTACCATATGAGTCTAAATCATGCTATCACGTACATAATAAACTCATATTCTCAGGACAAAACATAATAAAGAATAACAAAGATGCGAGAATGATATCAATTTGTATAATAAAAGTCTATAGGAAAAAATGTATTCTTACAACACATGTAAATAGTTCACATTCTGCTTAAAGTAGTTCAAAACAAGCCACCATTTAAAACAATTAATCTCTCTACCAAAATTGGCCCTAAGGGCTTCTCAATTTTAGTTAACACAATAGTTTTTCACAAAATAACTAAGTGAATGTAAAATGCTCGAAGAGCCCCTACAAAATGGGCTTCTTCCTTTATTTATATAAATTATAGTAACTCCTGAAAAATGTCTTCTTGAATTCCACAAGAAACAGTTACAAAAACCTTTCAACTTCCCCATCAATGGCTATTGACATGTGTGAGAATGAGGACGAAGTTGATGGTAGTTGGAAAAAGACAAAATAGAATATAGTTGTCATCAAATTCGTATTTGCTATCTCGTCTTATTCATGTACCCTTGTCTTTGACATAGGCTTCCCAAACCTCATACTAACCGTAGAATGATATGACCCTGCAGTATGAAAGTTCCTCGAGAGTGGATTCATGTGAGGCTGCATTATCGATGAGAGTCTTCATGTCCTTTGCTCAGGTGGCCATGAATGCTTGGATCATAGTATGAAATTTGGCCAGCTAGACAAGGTATTGCTCCATTAACTCAATTGTCACCTTCATAGTTGCCTCGGTTACCTCTTGGCTTTGATTTGTACTTTGCTGGATTTTTTCAAGGAGCTGTTCCATAGTAATGGTTTTCCCGAGCTCTTCGATGGGAGGAAGGCATCACTTCTATGTCAAAACTTGTGTTGCTTTATGAATTTGTGTGCAAATTGTGATTGATCTAGTCGTTTCCTTTTCTGCTCTCTTCCAAGCTTGCTGACACTGATCAAGTGAATCATAATCAATTCTTCTTTCTACCTCTGAGGGGCAAGGAAGCTCGATTGGAGCATCTATATTCTCAGTGATCCATATTTTTATGTCATCTAAGCCCTCTCATATGGTGACGAGTTGGATGTTATTGGTTTACACATGGATTTGTTGTTTTATTATGTTGGCTTCCAACTGCTAAAAGACATGCAGATGAGCATACATATATGTGATAGCCTCTTCCAACTCTATTTTGACCTTTTCAGTGCATTTTTTAAATTCTCCTAGACTGCCCTCATCTTTTTTTGCATGCATGAGTTGTTCTTCCCATTCTCTGATCCTGGCATCCTTCTCTTCGTTTTGGCAGTATAAGTTCTTAAGGTTCCGCTCTGTTGTTGTGGTGAAGGTAGTGCCAACAAATGTTATGGAAAGAGGATATTGGCTACCATATTTTGTCACAGTAGTCTCTGTGACGACTGCTAATGGATTTCCCCTTGTGACTGGTACCTTCTTGGATTTTTGTTGCACAATCCTACCTGTGACTTTTCAATATTTGAACTTTTTCAATTTCACCACTTTGCTGCACTTGTATGGTGTGTGAATCCCCAACTCCATTCCGCCGGTTTGAAGGTGACCACTTAGAACTTCTGATGATGATTATAGGATGTTTGTATCCATAGGTGAGGTGTCCTTATTAAGAGATTCTTTGTCCCTTTTCCACTGCTCTTCCTCAATTTCTTTAGCTGCAACTTCATCTACTGCTCTTTGTTCTATTGTCACTACCTCTGTAGCTTCCCGTTCGACTATTGCTTTTGCCTCTCTTTCATCCTCTGTTGCTTTCTCAACAATATCTCTTTCCTCTACTTTTTCAATTGTTGTCACTGCTACAGCTTCAACTTAAGCTTTTTCGTTGGCTTCTTCGATATTTCTCTTATTCTTAGCAATGTCCTCCTTCTTATTTTGGACCCATTATTTCTTCCTTATTTTCTTGTCAGCTGTTGGTTCCTCCTCCTCGACCTATTCATAATGTGTAGATGTATTTGCAGTAGACATTTTTGATACCACCTCTTCTTCTTTTCTTCGTGCTTCTTCACATGATTTCTCTTCATCAACTATTCTTCCTGTAGGTCTTCCCTACCTTTTTGCAATAACTTGATCGTCCATTCTGGAACCACAGTGAACCTCTTCCTCCTCCCAAGTAGCCAAAGTATATTCCCAAGTGTGTTTGATTTGACTACAATAATCCTTAAATACTTTCTTGATATTGTGCCTCCAGAATCTTTCTGCTTTGAAGCGATATGCTAGTGGCATATCTAGTTCAACCTGGGCTTGTTTGATGCATTTGAATGAGTATGCGTCGACCCACAATGACAATGGGGTCCAGATAGCCTTCTTGTCTTGATTTAATGTTGAATTGAATCCATACAGTTTGATACATGATTTCTTGGAGCCCTAGTCTGTCGACACAAATCTTGGGAGCATATGGGGAGCTTTAGTTCTTCGCATATCCTTATGTAGGTTTTGTGCTCCATGAGGTACCAGTTCCCAACCTTTTGATTATTGCCAATGCTTTGTCTTTCATACATGATGTTGGTGCACAAAAGATGAGCTCATACATAGGTTCTAAGAAGTGGTTGTAGATCTTGTGGTATTCCGTTATATATTTTTGCTCCCATAGCACCTTATAGTAAATATATATGGACGAGTCTTGGTTTCCATGCCCAACCCATCTTAGGATATTGATGGGGTATGCACATAATATCCAATAGATAAGATTCCATATGGAAACTTGGGAATTTTCTAGGTTCGGTCTCTTTGACAGCTGTGATGGATTCTTCCAAGCTTGTTGATAGGATATTAACAAAGTTGAACATCGACCCTTCATTAACACAGTACTAGATCAGGGGAATTAGAGATAGGGTGAATTTAGAAGCATCTTGCTCCCCATATAGTCTAAAAATAATTACCACGATGTATTGATATGACGTTGTCAGCGCAGTGGTAAGATACTCACCGGATGGTCTGAACTTGAAATATTTATTTGGTTTATACCATATTTTTATTAGGTACTTTTTCTTGTGTGAGAACTCGTTGAGGAGTTCCTCATCCTTTGACTAGGTTCCCTTTTCCAAATGATAATAATTGGCTAGATGTGTTGTTTGGAATGATGTTATGGGATCCCCTTTAAAATTAAGTATGTAATGGTTGTTAAGGTCCATGTGCTTGAGTATCCATGATATCACTTCTGGACAAGGGAGCACTGCTACATGAGCCACCACTCTATGCAATCTTGAACTCCAAATATTTTTGAAGATTTTGATCTCATCCTGATCTTTGGGGTCCATAGGGAAGTCTTGCTTCTTGAACGTATGAAAAACCTCACCCCATTTGAGTGTATTTTCCCCTCTCTCCAAGAGCCCCATAGTATCATCATAGAAAACCCCCATGGTGTCAGGTTCTTCTCCATGCTGCTTCCCACTTCTGAAAGCTTTTGTTGCGAGTGCTTTGTTGGTTGTATTCTTACATGGCAACATATCTGAATCTGCAATAAACACAGTCATAATTAGTGCATAAAACCAACGATAAAAGAATATATAACAATAATATAACACATTATTTATTACAATCATGTGAATCATTGAGTTTTAAAGCAGTAACATGGGTTCAAGATGAATTCATTAGGGTGAACCTGTGTTGGTACCTGATGAATAACTTGAGTCAATGTTAGGAGGGAGGTCGTAGTATTAGGAAGATAAGATGATCCGAGACATGGAGAAATCTTGAGGGAGCTAGCCTTAGTTTGGAAAAAATCTAGGCAAATAGATGCAGTTGTTATCAACTCGGTTGGTGAGAAGATTTCAGGTCAGAGCAATTGATGGGTACTGCTCCAGTATGTACCATAACAAATCAAAGGAACTTTGTCGGTGAATATATTTATGTATAGGCATAGTTGACAGTAACTTCGCCAGAAGGTAGAGTTAGCACCAGATACAATCTCGCAAGGTTTTCCGGTGGAGTTAGATGAGTTTGTGTGAATCTCATCAGTGAATACCAGTGGCGTTGGTGCCAATTTAGTCAACAAACTAGAGGAGTTTATGTCAACTCTTCTGATGAATCAAAAGCATTTATATTAAATGCACCAATATGAGAAGGTTTATTTCAGAGATGTTCGTATTAAGTATGCTAATGTGATACTAGAGGGGTTTGTAGTAACTCCTCTGATGAACCAAAATAAACCATAACAACATTACCTACTATGCACCGAGGGATAAGATGATAACCTTGGCGATTATGCGAGTTTATGAAAATTTGGCTAAGTGTTGGGTTATGGTTTGGCCAAGCTCTATTTAGTTCAACGCACTACTTCGACTGCAAGAAAGCATTTCATAGATGATGGTCGTGTGTGTATTGCCCAAGAAGTAGGTTTCTCACTAGCCATTCCTACTAGGATTCTAGCTTGAGTGGGGAATGAGATAGGGACCGATTGTGTCATAGTATGGGTTTTGTTAGCACTGAGAGTCACCCTCAGATTGCGGGAGGATAAGCTCGATACCGATCAAAGTTTTTGGTGGATGTTGGTTTTATATAAGTGGAGTTCAATGGACAAAATTCAATATATGAATGATGTTCAATAGGGAACTGGACAAGAAATTCACCGGGAAGTGAGGGCCACATTAACTTCAGTCAGTGAATTGAGTTTAAGTGTGAACAGAGGGAAGAATTAGTGAGAAAGGTGAGCACGACTGCTATGAGCATCAGGTTTTCAAGAATCTTGGAGAAGAAAAACTCAGACTCAAGATCACTCTTGAGCTCAAGCTTCAGACACTGAAATATGTCCAAACAACACAGTCACAACATCACAATGATCAAACCTACATCACAATGTAGCTACAACAACTCGATTGGATCATCCATGCCCGAGCCATTCAATGTAAGAGGGAAAAATATAACAAGGGAGCTGACTAAAACTGGTCATGATACCACTGTAATCAAACCTACATTACAACAACATAACAACCCTCGACTGGATCCTCCATGCCCGAGTGTTTTAGCAMATTTTTTACAGAGAGATGAAAAAAAGCTGACTWCTATTAACATGAAATTCTCAAATTTGGTACATAACCAGAGAACAGTTCTGGCATCAAAACGTTACAAAATAGGGAGCTCTACTCAACCAATTGATGACCCTAACAAAATATTAAAACTATCTATTTATACACAGAACAATTCACCGCCACCAAGAGTGTGACCTGGTCACAACAATCCAAGATTTACGTTGGCGAGTTCTTCTGTCAGATTGAACGTGCAACCCTCTGTCAGATGCGAGCTCAGATCAACATGGGCTTTGTAGGAAAATCTACCCATAGGGGTACCACGGGCTGACGGTTCAGTCCCCACGGCCGGGCCTTCCATGCCTTCCATTTATGGAGTGAGCCGAGGTTTCAACCACCAACGCTATTTTCATTAACTGCCTTTTCTCGGGATTGCAACGCGACTTAATGCTCAGGGGGTGGCCACGCGCTACTCTTGGATATGATGTTATACGAGCACATGATTATGGGGTTTCTCAAAAGTGGTTTAGGTTCAGACCACTTTTGGGCTTGCAATCCATCACCTCTCGCCACGTAGCACTTTCTCTTTACTGTGGTTTCAATTGCGGGACCGATCAAGAAAATTATCGCTCGATCATGTTGCATCCTCACAATGAATTCTGGTCGTAGATCTGGTCCCGATCTGAGATCTAGATGCACCTGCTAGATTTAGCGCTACTGCTAAGCTTAACTACCCACCAACTTTAGAATCCACCAAACTGTGCCCTGGGGGAGGGGTACATTACTTTTGACGTTGAACAATAATAACTCCCGGAGGATGATCTGATGTGGAGGTTTGATGTCATCACGCTGATGCGTCATGAAAGATAAGAAACACGTGTCACTAAGAAAGAAGCGAATAATATGCCCACGGCTGCCTGGACTGAGTGCCATGTGTCATTGCTGGATAGGTGCCAGGTGTCATGACCAACAAGTACACTGCACATCTACACTTATGAATGCCATGTACTCTCTTAAATTGACATCTGAGATCTCCTTCGGGTCTTCAGGCTCCAGGAAAATGAAAACTCAAACTTATTTTTTCCTTAAAGAAAAACATCTGGGTTTGAGGATCTGATGACGTGTGGCCTCCATAGATCGACGAATGAGATCCCTTCATGGATCCGGGCTTTAGACTTCTGAATAGTCAAACTTTATTTTCCCCAAGCAAATTCTCCAGAGCTAGGGATTTGACAGCCCGTGGCCCCTAGATTTGGATGGTCAAGATCCACTTCGGGTCTCCAGGCTCCGGGAGAATCAAAACTCAAACCTCCTCTGCTTTCAACTGATTTAACCCGGAGCTATGGATCTGTTGACGCGTGGACCTGCCGATGGATGGTATAGGTTCACTTCAAGCCTTTGACACTTCTAGCTTTGGGAGTTTGACGCTTCGACACTTCAGGCACTTCGGGCACTTCGAGACTTCGGGCACTTCGAGACTTCAGGCACTTCGGGTAGTTCGGGTACTTCGTCACTTCGAGCTTCGGCCTTTCAGGACTTTGACTTTTCAACACTTTGGGACTTCAGACACTTCGGGTCTTTGGTCACTTTGGGACTTCGGGCACTTTGACACTTCGGGCTTCGGCCCTTCGGGACTTTAACTCTTCAACACTTCGGGACTTCAGGCACTTCGGGACTTCAGGCACTTCGACACTTCAGGCTTCGACCCTTTGAAAAATTCGCGTACTTCTCGTTTCAAGACTCTCGAAGCTCATTTCCCTGAACACTTGGATCAGTTTCCACCTGTCCCCCTCAAGATCGGATGGCTCATGCTCACTTCGGGTTTCGGGACTTCAGACCTTTGACAAACAACTTTAACAATATTTCAAAACCCTAATTCTTGCTAACCGTCGATCTGATATGCTCAGGAATGTCCGCCGCTGAAGCTGCTCTCGCCTGTTGCTTGCATTTCGAGCCCGAAATGGACTGCTTTGAATGCTGCACTTTGACGTTTCTTGTGCAGGACGCGAACTTGGAAAACCTGCTGCCCTTGACAACTATATGTGATAACAGGTTTATCACATACAACCCTAAGCTTGAAAATAAAATTGGTGCTAGAGACCAGAGGAGGCTCAAGAGGCTGTGTGGGTGACAAATCATCTATGTATTTCAAAACTGGACAAGTGAGGAAATTTTATGGGACCCTCTCAAATAAGTTGTGTCGATGAGTTTTCTGAGAGAGAAACCAAAGTGAAATGGGTTCCAAAAACTTGGAGATTAGAATTAGGGTTAGGGCAATGTGGAAATTAGGGAAAAGGGAAACAAGGTTTATATGGGGAGTCAAACCCTTAGGGATTTTCTTTCTATATATCTAAACTAAAACAAAACAAAGTAAAAAAATCATGGATACCGTGTGAGGCCTACTTGGCATTTGAAGACACATGTATAATGGTTCTGATGGTGAGTGAAAACCTTCACAAGTAGGATGGTTGGATGTTTAGTCGTTCCATGCTCCTCTCTTCTCCTCATCAAGAAGAAAATGATAATAAAAAAGAAGTAAGGGAGCATCCTTTTATAGTCTAAGCGCGCAATTCCAGGCAACCAAAGGGGATTGAAGGAAAAACACCGATAGAATGTTGGATGGATAGGAGGAGTTGATGATAATTTTTTTAGTTTAACTGATGATAATAGTGGGAACTCCTCCGATAGCGTCGAAGCAGGTGGTGATAAGTCCTCCGATGAAGGGTCAGTGTACCAAAGCATTTGGAAAGAAGCTTGTCGATAAGGGGGTTGATGTACCGGAAAAATTGGCACAAATACCATTGGTATACACCAGAGACAATGATAGGAAAGCCTTTGGTTCTACTCGAGACAAAGTTTAAAACTTACCTAACAATGAATTATACATACTGGAGGACTTTGAAGGAACTCCTCTAGTGTGTATTGAAGGACTTTAGTGGAACTCCTCTAATATGTATTGAAGGAGTTGAGGGGAAATTCTCTGATAGGCCAAAAATGATTCTTGAAAATTGTCTAAGTGTAAAAACCAAATTAAACTGAACCAAGCTTGAAAAATAAAGTAACTTGATCAGAGAGGGATTATAAGGTTTTAACAAAGATAATTTTTTTTGGGGTAGCTCTTCTTAGCAAGTCAAGAAGCTCTCAAGAAGAAAAGTAGGGGTCCCATTTTCGTGGTAAAATAAATGGATTTTCAAGAAAGAATACAAGAAAAAGGGAAGGTGTTGACGCCTAACACAACAAATGGTGACACACCAGGTGAAGCCTTGAATCTCTGCAAAGAGGCATCTAAACATAAAACTTCTGAGAATGAAACACTGGCAATGCATGACCCAAGAGAGAAAGAGTAGGTTCCATAGTATTCAAAAACACAAATTATGACGAGACAAGTTTGTATGATGCAAGGGAGGGATCTGAACCATGCCCATAGCAAATTAATTACCATAATATAACCTTTTCAGCTAGATTTATAGCAAATTAATTACCATAATATAACCTTTTCAGCTAGATTTGCTTCTGGAAGGAATGAGATGTACAACATGGAAACACATCAATAATGTTGAGAATACAAGTTATATTTCATTTCTCTGGTGTTGCTCCATTACTAGTAAGTGTCCATAGCCTCGATGGATTCACCCCGGGATGTCACAATCCTTTCTTCGTTGCCAGTGAGCATCCACATCCCCCGTGGATATACTTTCATGTTTTGAATGAGCTAGAATGCCTTTCCCGAAGCCTTTACCTTTATAAAATGATTCTTTTAAGTTTAGAGAGAGGTGGATGGGAGGATCCTAGTTTTCCTTTAAAGTCATGCATGACGACACCTGTGAAAGTGAGATCTGCCAACTTGATCATAGATGAGATAATTCCCTGAGCAACATGCCCTAAGTACTAAAAATGCCTTTCTAAAGCAACTTCTATTTAGTTTTAAACAAACAAAAACCTAAAATCTGCTTCCAGGCATGACCATTAACCATCCTTGCTACATTTAAGAGTACAATGCTCGTATGCTAATGGATTATGTTTCTCTACTAGATCTGTCTCGAAGTAATGCAAAACAATGTTATACATAGACAAAAGACGTAGTGTCTATAAGCCAAAAGTAGATTTCCAGTATTTTGGTATCAATGTGTCACATCTTAAAAAGTAATTCAAATCCAAGGAACCAAGCTGTCTGAGAAGTATTAACGAAATAACTTTGAAAGAGAGAAATAAAAACTAACTAGAATAAAAAACAAATGAAAGTGTAAAGCATAAAACAAAGCCAAAAATGCACAAAAAAAGTGAAGCAAAACTGAGCAAGAAATCAAGGATGAAAAAACAAACTCATTATTTATGTACAAAGGGGAAGCTGCCTTAAAGGCTAGCTGATGTAATTATTCAAAATTTGGCCATTGATGGGGAGGAAGTCTACATCCCCTTCTATATTTTTCAATTGGTGAGTACCTAGGCCAATATTATCTTTGACCATGAAGGGCCCCAACCACTATTGTTGAAACTTTGAGATTTTTCGTTTATATTCACATGGCTTGTCCCACTTGAGGACTAGGTCGCCAACCTGAAAGTCTTTCTCGCCAACATACTTCTTATCAAACCAACATTTGGTAGTTTGTTGGTGAGCTTCAATTTAGTTTTCTCTTTGGAATGGTTTTCTTCTGGATTTAACAAGGTGTTAATGCGTCTTTGGATGACATGGAACTCTCTCCCATGTGACTGTTGTGTAAGTTGAAGGGAAGTGATATAGATATTTGAAGGAAGGATATCCTCTTTCCTGTAAACCAAAAAGTAAGGAGAGGTCACGATGGATGCTTTGGGAGCACTGTGGTCAACCAAGAGGGCATTAGGTAATGCATTATGCAAATTCCTCTGTTGGTTGACTACAATTCATTTAAGGATGTAGATCATATTTTTGTTTGTGGATTTAGCCATGCCATTTCCCCGGGGGTAATAGTTGGCCACATATTTTAAAACAATCCCCTTTTCTAGAGAAAACTCAGAAAATTTCAATGATGAAAAAAATGTAGCATTATCAAATACAAGAGTTTTAGGTACTCCAAACCTAGTCATGATGTGATGTTCAAGAAAGTTTATTACCACTTCGTCGTTTACCTTGACTAATGGTATTTCTTCCATCCAGTGGGTAAAATAATCAGTGGTAGTTAGAATATGCATGTGCTATTTATATGAGTGAGGGTTGATCTCAATGATTATGTCCAACCCCCATTTTTCAAAAGGATCTTCGAAAACAACAAGATGAAAGGGAACAACTACCTTGCTCTCTCATTCGGTTGACTTTTGGCAAATGTCGCAGCTCTGAGAGTAGGCATGAGCATCCTTGAATATTGTTGGATAGTAGTACCCAAATCTTAATATCTTGTGGGATGTGGTCTCTCATGAAAATGACCCCCAGCTGGTCCATCATGCATATCTCTGAGAACCTTGTCAACATCTTGCTTTTCAAGACATCATAGTAGAACTATGTCATAATTCTTTTTGAAAAAGACACCATGGACCAACTAATATTATGTAGACTTCAGCCATAGTTCTCTTCATTGTTTTGAATTAAGATGATCAAGAGCAGTGCCATGCTGAAGATAGTATTTGAGATTATTTTATCACAAATTCTCAATTGCTAGGTGTTGGGCGCATGCCTAGTTTTGAGGGAAGAGCACGACGTGGGAGGAAGATGCACATGCAGAAGAAGCGACACGTATAAGGAAGATACACATGAAGAAAAACGATACGTGCAAGATAGATGCATGTGCAGGAGAGGAAAGCATGTGAGGTGCGCATACAAGGAGGCCTAGCCATGATAGGGTTAGGGTTTTGGTAAGAAGATGTAATGGATAGTAAGACAAAAACATGTATAAATAGGCACCTAGGAGGTCTAGGTCAGGGTTGGTTGGTGAGGGGTTCGTTGTTGTTTTTAGGTTCAAAGTTGGTTATTGTTACTATGCTGGTTGAAGACTAAAGATCTAAAACATACGATCCCTTTTTTGTAAGCTGTTGAGTTAAGGAGAGGAAATGAGGGAGATCTTGAGGGTTATATCATAGGATGAGGAGCCTGGTGTGATATAGTCCATGTCATTATAGATCTTGACCTGTTGTGATGGAGAGTTGTAATGCGCAAGGCACTATAGTTTTGGAACCAGAATAATAAAAGAAGAGATCAACCAAATATTTGTGGACGTAGCCTAGGAGGGGTAAACCATGGTAGAACATGTGTTATGTGATTGAATGTTATGTATATCTTTTGGTTGCTAATGATTAGATGTTAGAAAAATGTGTGAATGAATAGATAGATCTGTTACTTTACATGCATGAAAAAGAAGGATAGGGTATTCCATATAAGTTGAATGCTAAACTAATAGATGAAGAATACAGAGGTTAATTGCAGATCCCCACTCATTTCCCAGGCTGCAAGCACCTGAGCATTGCAGCCACCCATAAGAACTATCTCGGGTGAGATTGCGCAGTGCACCCTATGTACTGCGTTGCCTTCTAGTTTACCAGGATGGATGATAGTTTTAAAGGGGTTTTGTTCGAAACCATAGTAGATCTGAACCTGGGTTAGCCTAAGAATGGTAGTAGGAGTGAACTATAACCAAAAAGTGGTTCTGTTTCCGGTTGGAACAGAAAGGGATTGAGTGAATGAGATCTGCTAAAGAATCATGAAAATAATGTAAGATTTGGTGACACAACATTAAAAGAATGAGAACATAAAGGGGGATGTTGAGACCGTGGAACCCAACGAAGTCAGAGATCGAGAGCTGGTTGAAAACAAAGGAGCTGGAATTTGCACAGAAAGATAACAGAAACCCGAAGTTAACACCGCACAAATATTTGGACAAGTACGTATTTAGCGACTTGCATGAAGTATTTTTCTGTGATTTCCTGCATGTGTTGTAGGAGTGGATATTGAGGTTAAAATATAACCACCCTACAAATCAGATCAGACAACTAGAATGGAATCATGTTGAGATCACACAGTTACAACAAGTTGATAATAGATTTACACACGCAATAGATTTCTGGTTAGACAACATTGTTGCAGGATTTATCATAGAATTTGCAGTAGATGCTGCGAAGTCTGACAAAGCAGTAGAGCAAGAGTTCCTGAAGGGACCATAAGGTAGGTATATTAAATCATTATATACTTCCATTAAGATGTTACAGTATAACAAAGGTGTAATGAAAATGGCCTCAGACAACTAAACTTCCCTGCGTGCATGGGGGAAGGGGGGAAGCACTGACAATAGACAAAGAAATGGAGGAAGAGATGGATGAAGGAAATAAGGATGAGGCCTTGGATCCAATCATGATGGAGGAAGACCATATCAAGCATATCACATAAATAGCTAGAAGAATGCGCAGTGGAGTACCCTACCAATATAATATGAACAACAAGAAGAGAGCCATAGTCGCGAGGGAAGGCTTGGCAAGTGATGAAGAATATGTAGAGGATCTACGAGATGTGGAGTAGATTGAGGAAATCCTGTGCATGAAATATGAAAGGAAGACAAGAGGTCTAAGAGAAGAAACCAGAGGCAAAAATCCTATCCATATCAGTGTCAGTGTGGAACCCATAAACCCATGTGCGACTAATACAGCAGAAAGAACACCATCGTTTAGACAACCGAATTTCAGTGGAAGAAACACATCAGGAAGTACATCTACACAGGGAGAAAAAAATGGGGGAGCCAGTTCAGAAAGCATTAGTCAAGTATCTACACCACGCATAGGTAGTAGTTCAACATTCAGGATGGCAGGACACGATCCCACCATCAGGTTACCAAAATTCAAAGGAGAGGCATCGAAGGACCCTAAGAAGCACATGCTCATCTGTGAAAATAGATGAGAAGTAAAGTAGATAAAAAATGAGGATACCAAACTTGCGCAGTTAGCCATCATGCTAAGAGACCTCACATTGGATTGGTACATGAGCTTAGCTGCAAACAGTCCACCAGGAACAACCAAAACGATTGTGGATATCAAGAAGTTGCTGACAAATGAATTCCAAAAGCCTAACTCAGAGGATCAATACATGAACAAGATGATAGAGATCAGAAAAAACCCGGGAGAATCTGTCTGGGAGATAGACCAGTGTTTCAAACGATTGAAGGTAAAGCTCAAGTATGTCATGACATATATGCAACATAGGCATCTATTTGTGAATTCACTACTAACACACTTGAAATACCCTTTGACACAACCGAAGTTTCAGATCTAGGCAGAGGCTCTGCAGGCTGCCCTGCAACTCAAAGAGAACCAATATCATAAGACAAATCTAGCAGTAGAGGAGCTCAAGGAGGACCTGAAGAATTTAACATTTCAACTAAACCATAACATGAGTAAGGACAAAAGAGAAGTTATTTGGTGTACCACATGTAGGACATAAGGACACCATAAGAATGAATGCCCAACATTCGTGCAGTACGTGGCAATGGGACTGCCAAACCCTTTTCTGAAAGGAGGACTATGGTGTGATATCTGTAAGACATAGGGGCAGAATCCATATCATTGTCCAATGATGCAAACATACTAGACAATGCCTAAGAGTTCATATTGCAACTTCTACAAGTTAGTAGGCCATGACGACAAAGATTGCAGGACAATGGAGCTGATGAGGGAAAGAACATTAGACACCTATAGGGTGCAGGAAAAGATGATGAAAGGGAAAGCTGCACCACAATTTAACCAAGTACAAACCCCATATAACACTGCACCACAATAATATAACACTGCACAACTGCATTACAATATCGCGCAACCACAGTATAATCCTGCGCAGTATAACTAGGTGCCCCGATACAACGCACCGCGAGGAGATCGAGCTGACTACAGAGGTGGAGGACGAGGTAGAGGAGGATTTGGAAGAGATAGAGGACCGGTGGTATGCCATAACTGTCAACAACTAGGACATTATGCAAGAGAATGTCCACTTCCACCTGCGACATGTATGTATTGTCGTGCATCCGATCATGACACAAAAGACTGTTCGACACTATTTGGGAAGATCCAGGAAAAGGGAAATCAAAACAATCAAAATGTTCAATGGATTTTTGCAGAAGCGAGGGATGATGAAAGAAATATCAACATATTTATGTGCAGAGGCACTAAGACAAGAGATGACCCAGTAAGACAAGATCTAGCACAACACCAATGGGTGAAGAAGAATGCCGAATGACAGAAGTAGTTTGAAGTGCAGAATGAAAAGGAGATATTCAAGCAAGCCATATAAGAATTCTTGAAGCCAGACATTGCATCTACATCAACTACACAACACACCTAGGACGTACCAATGTACGAGATGTCTTCATTGCTGGATCACACTAATGAAGTGAAACCTCTAGGACAAGTAAGTACCATAAAGGCTTTTCTGCAATCTTGTGTTAAACTACTAAAGGATCCATCATCTGTTAAAGTGTTACAAAATATGTTAGAAAGATGTAACACAGATGTAGAGGGAAATCTAGAGCAAAAAATAGTTAATCATCTGCATACAAGGAGGAGAACAAGTAGAGAGTTCAGACTGAATGCCAACATTGGAGATTTCAACATGGGGGATATTATACTCGATTTAGACTCCGAAGTGAATGTACTACCCAAGAAAACATGGCAATTTATGAGAGAGCCCACATTAGGATATTCACTTGTTCAGCTGAAACTAGCAAATCAAAACAGGGTTCTGCCAATTGGGAGGCTAAAGGGTGTGACAGTAGAACTGGATGGAGTGCACACTAAAGCCGATTTTGAAGTGATAGAAATAGTGGATGGCACAACACCTTATTCGACATTGCTTGGCTTGGATTGGGCATTTGAAAATCAGGCCATAATCAATCTAAAGACGAGGAAGATTACATGTAATTCAGGAGAGTAAAAATTCATTGCACCACTAGATCCATCAAAGGGAGAAAGGTTTGTAGAACCCACTTGTTTAGACCTGGAGGAAATTAATCACTTATACAGAACCACCGCATGAGAAGAATATTATGTGAATCCAACTGCAAATGGGGTACTCAACTGGAGAAGTATCACGTCATGTGTGTCAGACTCATATACATGGTTGGATAATTGTCATCATAGATTACATGAAGTCTCTACAAGAAGGTGCACAAGAATAGACCACACAGTAAGATGGGTAGGTACATAGATAAGAGAACCTCCTAGATTTCATGGGGTGAATGAATTAGAAGAATTCCTAACAAGATACAAAGATGAAGTGTTAGAAAAACAAAGGCTCTTAGCTTTGGATATAACACTCAAGGAAACATCTGCAAGATGGCGGGGTGCGCTCAAAGAGACTGTCAAGGATTGGTACCAATGTAAGTGATTACTGCGCATAAGATTTGGCACAGAATAGGGAAGCAATCAATTGTAGAGATATGACGGTCAAGGGACACCAACCGAACACTTGGGGAAGTGTAGAACACTATGGAGAATGATACCACCAAAAGAATGGCCTCACTACTTTATTCATACATTGGAAGGAATTCCAACAAACTGGTATGTAGACCAGGAATTGCGCAGAGGCATTGTAGAATGTATAGCCTTACAACATAATTTTATAGTTACTTTCTCATTTGAACATGAGAACCCCAACATGGATTCAAGACTCAAACAAATTAGAGGGGCAATATTCATTCAAGAACCAGAGGTTGAACTTATAACAGAGTATCAACAACAGAATAGACAAACAGTGAAAGAACTACTGTCATGCTACCATGTGCAGGAAGAAGCACTAGATGAAGATGACCCACACAACATCCAAATTATATAAATTGAAGGGGAAAAGGAGGTGGAAGTTCCATCTCTCGAATCAAAAGAATTTGTTGCGATGATCAAGGTGAAGAAAGTAAATATTGGGACAAATGATAATCCCAAAATGGCCAACATTGGAGACTACTAGGATGAACAAACAATATAAAGAATAACAGAGTTGCTACATGAGTAAAGTGACATGTTCCCAACAACCCTTATAGATATGAAAGGCATAGCAAGAGAGCTAGGAGAGATGAATATACTATTAGAATATAGAATATGGTGTGTTCATTTTACCATTGATGATACCCTCGTCACCCAACCATAGGCCAAAGCCACCCTCCGAGCACCTTAACCTTGACTGAAAATTCCTCTGGAAGCAAACCCTAGGCTAGATAGCCAAACAAAGGGTAGCACACCTTTCCCCAAGGATAGCGCATCACAAAAAGATGATCAGATAGTCCAAACCCTAGCCAAGAGATATTCAAGCCAATACTAAAAACTTGCTGCTGCTACAGCTGCACTTGCAGCTCTCCGCTACATGTGCGCACCAAACTGGGAACTGCAGTGCGCACCAAACTGGGAACTGCAATTCTGAGATGCTATCAAATGAGAACTGGCGCCCTGTATTTATATTGGTTCTTCCAGATTTGTTGGGGCCGA
>SNQJ01S0178831.1:0-10747 GCA_010110895.2 Picea sitchensis | reverse complement strand
TTACCACCTCATCACTTGGTCAATGTGTCATGCCACCATTGGATGTGAAGAATGCCAAATTTCAACTATCCTTGTTGCCACCTCATCATCTAGTCCCTATGTCAAGTTGCCATTAGATGTGAAGAAGGATTAAGGGGCGAAGATTGGTGGATTAGTTAGCTCTGGTTACCACTTGGTCCACATGTCATGTTTTCATTGGATGTGAAAAATGCTACAAATCCAACTTTTCATTTACCTTATTTAAATCAACCCTTCAAAGTTGAGATAGACACTTCTCATTATGTGATTGGTGTTGTACTTAAACATCGAGGTCACTCCATTTCATATCATTCTAATACATTTTCGTATGACAAACTTGATTATAACACTTTGATAAGGAATTCTATGTGTTGGTGTAGGCCTTGAAGTAGTTCCATCACTATCTTTTGTGTAAGGAGACTATTTTGCACATTTATAATCATACTTTCATACTTCTCAATTCCCAATATAATATACAGGTGAAGGTGGTCTTAGAAAATGGGCCTCCTAATTCCAATATCTTCACTTGGTCGTTTTCTATAAAAAGGGTAGTTCCAACAAAGTGGTTAGTATGCATAATTGTCCCCCTATGACAATGCTTAATAATTTGGCAGTTCATTGTGTATCCTATGACTCATGGCAACTTCTCTATGCTTTAAATCATTTTTTGGGCCCCATTTGTTTGGCCATTCAATAGCTACAAAGATAAACCATATGCCCTTCCTTCAACTAATGTTGTGTGCCCAGCACACTTGATTGATTAGTCCTCCTTCAATAAGCTCATGCATCTTCTTATGGTAGACACTTTTGCACCATGAAGAGTCTCCAACACCTGTAGTGTCACTTCCTCTACCCAACTATGTAGCATCAAGTAAAATTATTCATTTATGCTTGTCCCCTTTGCAACACTAGAAAGCATGGCCGCCAGAAACAAGGGCTCTACAATTCTTTACCCATTCCCTCCCATTATTTGGAATCATTGTATATAAATTTTATGAGTTGGCTTCATATGACCTCTCACAAGTATGATTGCATCTATGTTGTAGTCAATCATTTTTTTAAGATGTATCTTTTTATTCCTTTCACAAAGACTACTTCAACCACTCAAATTGCAGATTTTTTTTTTAGGCATGTTTCGTCTCAATTTGGCTTACCTCTTAATATCATTTCTTATTGAAATTCAAATTTTCTAAGGACATTCAAGAAAATATTGTGGCAATTATTAGGCCTACAACTTGATTTCTCTACACTTTTCACCCCTCAAACCAATGGCCAAATTGATGTAGCAAGTTGTCTCCTTGTTCATACCCCTCTACATGAACTATACTCACAATAAACAATGGATACATACTTGCATTTCCTACAACATAGATAAAATCACCCTATCGACAATTCTATTTTTTTCCACCATTAATTGAGGCATGTTATGGGTATCAAACTCTTTCCCCATATGAATTACCTATCACTCTCCAGCCTCCCTCCTCTTCCCACTAGATGAAGGAGAAATGCAACACCTCCTGTTTTGCACATAAGTTGGAACAAACTCATGAGTATTTAACCATGAGTATTGCACATGAGTTGGAACAAACTCATGAGTTGGAACAAACTCATGAGTATTGCACATAAGTTGGAACAAACTCATGAGTATTTGAAGCACATTATAAGGATTTTCAATATCACCATTGAGTTCCCATGCACTTCCAGGTCAAGGACTGTGTTTGTTTGCAATTATATTAGCAATGTTTTAAAGGACAATGTCATCATAAGTTGGAGGCTCTTTGGGATGGTCAATATACTATTATCTAAGAAAGTTAATGATAATTCTTATTAGTGAGATTTTTCTTCCCAGCTTGGTATTCATAATGTGATCATGTGAGTAACTTGAAACTCTATGGACCTATCATGTTGGAAAAATAAGTTCCACTCATTCATGAAAAAAAGAAAGCAAGCAAGTCCCAGTTGACATTGTTTAGCCTTGTTGAGGAGGTGGCATCACTCATTGTCCATTCACCGAGTCCACTTACTTAGGATCTATTACTATATGAATACGTATAGAAATTATTCCATATTTACAATAGCCACTTGTTGAAAACACATTTCTTGGATATTCACACAGCACGATCGAGCATTCATGTTGAGGAGGTACGATTTGTTGAACAAACCAAGAATTCATGTACAGAGTTAGGGCTCGAGCATTCGTGTGCTTACTGGCGATTTTGGTGGCATTGCTAGAGATAGGTCTCTTCTGTCGCTCGATATAGGGCTCCTCTGTCGCTCGATCTAGGGCTCCTCTATCTCTAATGTCACAACTTTGAGTCTCCTCTATCTCCAATGTTGCAACTCCGGATCTCCTCTGGATAGAATGCGGTGAGGTGAGGTAGGGTATCGACACAAAGGTCGATCAATGAGGTAGGGTATCAACATAGAGGTCGATCGATGATGTAGGGTATCAACACAAAGGTCGATCGGTGAGGTAGGGTATCAACACAGAGGTTGATCGGTGAGGTAGGGTATCAAAACAAAGGTCAATCATGAGGTGAGGTCAGTGCAAGATTTAACAATGTATCGATGCATAGGTCGATCATGAGGTGAGGCCTGCGTGAGAGTTAACAATGGAGAGGTTTTTTTAAACTTTTGGATATATATATTATATGTTATATAAATTATATATTATATCTTATATATAATATATAATATATAATTTATATTATATAATACAACATTATACAACAATGTCGTTAATGTTAATTATACAACAATGTTATTATGTTAATTAATTTTAATTATATAATTATATATCCAGTGCCTAAATATAAAATAACGATCAATGCATTTTTTAGTTTTGTGATATCCCATTGGCACCCTTATAGAGGATGATATAGAAATATGAAAAAAAATCAAGAGCATTTCAAGAGAATCATCACTTCAATAGGCTCAAATACTCTATGTGATGCTTCTAAAAATCATTTTAACCAAATCGTCCCATAGAGAATAGAACCTTGTGAGAGGATTTATCTTTCAAGGGAAATAAAGTTGGATGATAATGGAAGTAATTATGAAAGAGATCAAGAAATAAAAATATATAGGCCCTAATGGTCTCTCAATGGAATTTTATAATAGGACATGGGATGTGGGATGTGTTTAGTCCCACATATTTGAATATGCGTGAGGGATCAATCACTCTCGGTTGCTTGATGGAACATATTGATCGATCAATGTTTCTTACCAAACCCTAGTAAAAGCATTGGCCAGATGGACTAGGTTAAGAATATGTGTATACTACTTGGAGGTCATAGGTTCAAATACATAGGGGTTAGGGTATGTATACCTTCATATACGGGGAAACAATTATATGGGGAAAACCTATGATAAAAAATAAATGCAAAAAAAACAACATTCCATTCTATATTCCTAATTGGACTTATATCCCAATGTATTGATGTCTAAATCACTTCAACTAGTAGATTTATTGTTTCCTCCTCCCTTCCTTACTCATCAATCCTTTTTGCCTCCTTTAATTGCACCTCTTTTGATTCCTAATAAAACCCAAAATCTTGAATCTACGTCCCTTATACCCCCTATGTCCTTGCATGAAGACAATGATTCACTCCCAAATAACGTTTTCTCTCAATCCTATGCAGTGCTGAATTGGAAAAAGGAACACCAACGATCAAATTTGGATTGTACTCCACCCTCGGGAAAAAAACGACCTTTATACAAAGCATGGCTTATAGTTTAGGGCCTTGTATATGGCTTCTTAGCTAAAAAAACATTGATAATAAGAAAAATCACTATGTTTTGGCCCAACCCATGTCTTGGACCACAAGAACCATCCATGTTGCATACTAACCTTGAACTTGGGTTCATTTTCCCTTTGTAGAGAAAATATTGGACCTCTAGGGCCTATATTATGGGTCTAGGGATTCATATATGTCTTATGAGCCCCAAAATCATGGATTGAGGACTAAATCCTATGTTTTCAACCCCAAACCATGGCTTGAACTATAAGAACCATTTATATTGTGAAAAATCCTTGAAATTTTATTTCTAATCCTCCTATATTGCATACATTTCACTTGCAAACCATGTAACATTGTTCAAAGCCACATGCACAACCTCTAAGCCTCATGAATCATTCTTTTGCCCCTTTGAAGTTCAATTTTAGGATCCTTTCGGGGACAAAGTCCTTAAAAGATATGAATGATGTATTGATAAAAAAAATATGGCACAATTGGGATCCATAATTTGTAATGCGTTTATCTCATAGCGATTAAGTGGTCTTTGAAAGGAACTGCATGCTTTGGGTGAGCATGGTGAAAATCACCAGCTAGCTAAAGTTGGTCAAAGGCATGGTGGGTTAATTTTTTTCGATTGAAATGGACACTTGTAAAATGGGTTTTTGGTGTAATTATGGAAATAATATATGCGTGAGAAAGGTTGTTGTCATTTTCCATGGAGATATCTGACATAGTATATCGTATGCCAAACAAGGGAAAAATGATTCCCCCCTTTATTGAAGCACTCTTGTGGGATCCTTGCAGAGATAAGAGTCTTGAAAGATACCAAGATCCCACCAGTCAAATGATGCTTGGGCCATAAGGGCCATCATGTTTACACCTACTCCTTCAAATTTGGATTAATGTATTCCACCCTTGAGAAAAACATTCTATCTATAAAGCATGTCTTATCTTCCTAGCCCAAAAAACATTGATAATAAGATAAATCACTTTTGTCCCAAACCATGTATTGGACCATAAGAACCATCCATGTTTCATCCTAACCTTGAAATTGGGTTCATTTTCTCTTTGTAGGGAAAATATTGCGCCTTTAGGGACTATATTATGGTCTACGGATTCATAATTGCTATCATATTCCCTTGAAATCAACATCATTTAATTGTCAACGAGTGGATTTTTATTCATTGACTCTATATCATTATCAAGGCATGGAGTTGTTCTTTCTATTGTTATGCTATTTGGAGAATTTTGTCCATAAAGGTTACATATGAGGGTTAAATGCTTTAAAAGAAAAATAAAAATTGTCTCCAAGCTTAATTTTGTTTTAAGAAAAACACATAAAGGGATCACCATACCAACCAAGTTATGAAAATGTAACTTAAAAGGGTCATGACCTCCTGAAGATTTCAGTCACCTTATAACTCCTAATAAATATTCCCTAGTCTTTTCCTTATTTATAACATTTTCTCTTATAACTACCTCTCATTATCGAAACATGTGTTTATTTAAAATAAATATGATGAAATTAAAGCACCATAACATCTAATAATATCATATATCATCATAATGCATCATAAAATATAATGTTGTCCATGAAATCATTGAAAACAACCACATTGTAAATCTATCAACATATAGCTAGCCATTGAATAATAGAATGTGGCCATAATTTTGTATATCTATTGCTAGAGAAAATATGAGTATATCAAATTGGTACCATATGCTACTAAAATTGATCAATAATGGGCCATAATATATCATCTACCACAAAAAATATAAAAATCTTGTTTACAAAAATGTTCATCATAACTATGAATAACAATGTAAGTCCCATACCATATAGAAATATAGAAATAGAGTCTCAAATTAAGAATACTGAATCCTTGGAACATCTTCCAAAAAGTCAAAGAATATTCAATACATGGGGAAACATATGGTCAACCCCTAGCCCCTTCCTATATCTTAATATGTACTTTTGGTTGATTGATCACCATCACCCCATGCTAGTGGATTCTCACCTATGCATTAAGTGAATAGAATAATATCATATTTACTTGAGCAAGGTTGTAGGAATTACATGGGAGAAAAAGTGTTTATGGTTTTATATGCAAGTGGCATACCATTCAATGTTCTTCTCTCACCCTATTGGTATGAAATGGCACACACCATCAATGGTGCCCATGGGGTACAATATAGTACACAATTAATTTAGGTTTAGTTAGGCTAAGTAAGGGTTAGGTTTATTGACTTGTTTACTCTATTTTGCATGGTACTACTTAATTTGACTATTTTCTTATCGATTCAGATATTTTCTTCAAAACATTTTATTTTATGGTGTGAAGTTAGTTAGTGATTATAACTTACAAATGCAAATACTCAATACAATAAAAACATAATCACATAAATATTACCTTGGAGAACCAATCGTGGGAAAATTATAGCTCAAAATGGATTATTTAATTCTTTTAATTCTTAGGAAAATTACATATTAAAAAGTGATCGATTTGAGCTTCTATACTTGTGCCAATGACCTAGAGGCTACAAGAGTGAATATCTCCTCTACTCAACTACATTCTTCTACACAACCAATGCCAAAACTACCACTCGTGATGATATCTTTATTTTGGTCCCTCTACAAGTTCATCTTGGAAATTTCCATGCATCAAAATCTCTAAACCAATAATTGGATAGACAAATCCCAAATTTTGAATCATCACTTTCCTTCTTCATCTCTTGTTTTTGTATTCCACTCCTCGGGAATGCCAAGATACATTTATTAACATTTTGTTCAAGGGCCATCTCATTTGGTGTTTAAAGACACAATGATTACTCCCTTGTAGCTACCCCTATTAATTGTAAGTTATATGTTACTATGGACCAATCCCTTATTAAATATGCACATAGTGTGCCTTACATCCACTTAGGGTTTGGAAAGGCTATAAAGTTCCCAAAAATAAAACCATTAAATTTTACCTTTTGATGTAGAAAAAGTAGCCTCAAAACTAGAAAAAACCCAACATACATCAACCATAACATTAATGGACAAGAGATAAATTTGTATCGTCGTGTGCTAATATAGCACAAAAGACATCAAATAAAAAAGGTATGTGTATTAAATCCCAACTCCCTAAAAAATAATTCGGGCCCAAATATCATGTCCGGAAGAATTTAACAAAGAGACATAGACATTACTAAAAGGGAGAAAGATGAGAGATGAGAGGGGAAACTTGAAAAAAGACTCAATTGAGATAGATTTCAATGACATAAGTATGCCACCAAAGAAATAGAACCAATATTTATGAAAACAAGTGTTAATAAAATTATTAAAGTACTATATCACTAATATGTAGCTAAAAAATTAACATAACATAATTTCAAATAGTTGGAAAACTAAAAAACAAATACATGATATGATTATGCAATGATGATATAATCAATGTGAAAAATAACTTTATGATCACTCTATTTATGTAACATGTTAGACCTCATATTTATAAAAAATTATAATTTTTTTTTGAGTTACATTAAATATTCATTACAATCATAAACCTACTCTAAGAATGTGTGGAGTAGGAAAACTCTAGCATGGTTATATTTATTAATTATTTATTGGTGGGTGCATAATAAAACTCATCATTATGCCAAGAAGGAAGTAGTTATAAAGCAAACATAGGATAGGAGGCACATACATATCGAGGGATGATTTGATAAAAATTATGGTGGAGATTATCTTCAAGATTTCAGAGGCCATTGAACAATGGAAGGGTTGCATTATAATATAATTTGCACTAATTATAAGCATGCACTTACTTAGATCATCAACAATCCTTTCCCTGGTTTACATGTCTTGCACTAAGAAGCATGCTTTGGATAACTCATACTTGTTGAGAAGAACATTAATGATGAGAGATAAGTTTTCACGTGTGATTTGAGTTAGTGTTGATCATAAACATGATATTGATGCTTGACACAATAAAATTTTAAACATGCTAGTCTAACCATGTCAAATTTCAATCCATACAAGTACAAATTGAAAACATTTCAAAGTTGGCCCCATTCACATGTCACTTATATACGTCAGTTTCAAGTACATGAGAAGGCACGCCTTATTTTCGGGTTATGATCAAATAACCAAAGATTTGATGAATTAGGATTTGATCATGTATATTCATATAGGATTAAGGAATATTCATATCGAAATTTGATGTCAGATTTATGTATTAATTCATCTAGTCCTTCACATTAATTATTCTATAGGATTGTTGTTTGATTTTCAAATTGTTTGTGTGAGTCATGTTTTATTATGGAAACCCTCCCATACCATCATTACATGCATCTAGTCTAACCATGTCAAATTTCATTCCATACAAGCACAAATTGAAAAAATTTCAACGTTGACCCCATTCACATGTCACTTATAAGTGGGGTCAAGTACATGAGAAGGCACACCTTATTTTTGGGTTTTGATAGAATAAAAAACAATATTTGATTGTAGAATTGTTAGTTTGATTCATTTTTGAGTCTGTAAACCATCCCATACCGTCAATGCATGTGTGTTGTCCTATCATGTCAAATTTCAGTCCATACAAGCACAAATTGAAAAAATCTCAACATTACCCCCATTCAAATTAATTATTATATAGGCTTGTTGTTTGTGTGATTCATGTTTGATTCTAAAACCCTCCCATACCATCAATGTATGCATCTAGTCTAACCATGTCAAATTTCAGTCCATACAAGCACAAATTGAAAAACATTCATCACTGCCTCCATTCACATTCATTATTATATAGGCTTGTTGTTTGATTATCAAATTGTTTATGTGAGTCAGGTTTGAGTCTGAAAACCCTCCCATACCATCAATGCATGCATCTAGTGTAACCATGTCAAATTTAAGTCCATACAAGCACAAATTGAAAAAAATTCAACGTCGACCCCATTCACATGTCACTTATATGCACTAATTTCAAGTACATCAACATGCGTGCCCCCCCCCTTATATGCACTTATTTTTAGGTTATTGGTGCAGCCCCCCCCCACCCCTTTCGGGGTTCTGCGACCTCCCGGTCTCTGGATTGTTCCAATTTTTGAGTTGTATCGACTCTTCGAGCTCGTGATTGAACCCAAATCAAATATACACAGGTCCCTTTCTTCCCTGTGTGAAGGTCCCGACAGACCCTAGTTTCAGGCGTAAGCCCCTTTGGCGTTAGTCCCTCCTTCATATGAACCTAGGTCATGTCCTTATATAAATGAGCGATTCCAGGCGCGGGCAAGAGTGGTTTCAAACCAACCCGCTTTTCTCCCTGCAATCCTCCTCATGCTGCCATGTATCTCCCTGTCAAAATCATGGTTGAAATTGTGGCCCGCTCAAGGAAAATTAACACCCGATCTTGTCCTGGCCTTGCAATCCTTCCCGATCGTCGATCTCACCATCTTGACGATAACGTCTAAATCGATGCTTCAGATCTGCACCTTTTCAATCTACGGACCATATCTGCTCCTCCTAGATCAACAAATGTGATCTCTTCGCAACTCCGGACTTCGGGTATTTGAAATCTCAAACCTCGCTCTCCTTCATACTCCAATCTTCTGGAGTTAACAATCTGTTGCCACCTGTCTCCTTGAACCTACGGCTAGGATCTCCTCCGTGGATCCATCCTTCGGGAATATCAATTCTCAAATTCTTGCCTTTTTTGACTGGGTATCTCCCATAGTGGAAGATCTGCTGACACGTATTTCATTGTTAGGCATCATGTGTACTGAGGGCTTGAGCCACCACAAAGGAAACATATAACAAAGAATATTTGTCTTATGAACAAGATATGGTACTATCCATTTTGAGGTTTGGCATAGAGATTTTTCTTATAGAATACACTACATTGCACCGTAATATAATACCTACACTCCTTTCAAACCATGTAACACCATTCAAATTAGACACAATATTCTTGCGATGAATTAGCTATACTATCGATGAACTTTTTTCGTCGATAGTATAGCTAATTCGTCGCAAGATTATTTACATTAGTCTCTCTTGCAATGATATCAAATGATGCTTGGATTCATTTCGTATTTGGTTTATCAACTTGAAATTAAAATTTGATACTTTGCAAGCAAGATGGACCTTAAGTCAAATACAAATATGAAATTTGGAATCATTAGCATATCTACTAGAACATATGAAAAATAGGGTTTATGGTTTACATGATGATATGATGATGGAAGAAAGAGTGTGTGTGAGTGAAATTTGAGTCCATAAACCCTCCAATATCATTAAGGCATGCAAATAGTCTATCCATATCAAATTTCAATCCATACAGATACAATTTGAAAAAATTTCAACGTTGGCCCCATTCACATGTCACTGTTGCCTGCCTCTAGTATTTTTATAGTGTTGATTAAGCAATCAATGAAAAAGAGGGATTTTTTATCACAAATATGACATAGATACATTGTATATACATTAATGTTGAACCTGAAAGAAAAATGAAGAAATACTGACGAAAACTTAAAAATTGCGTCAACCAAATTGTGTACTTTGAAAGAAAATTAGGGTTTATGGTTTACATGATGAATTGATGATGGAATAAAGTGGGTGTGTGAGTGAAATTTGAGTCCAAAAACCCTCCCATATCGTTAAGGCATGCAAATAGTCTATCCATGAAAAATTTCAGTGCATACATAAACTGTTTGAAAAAATTTCAACGTTGGCCCCATTCACAGGTCACTGTTGTCAGTGTCTAGTCCTAGTACAATTTCCATTCATTGTTCCTTGTTCCTTGTTCCTTTTTCCTCATTCCTTGACCATGGTGTAGTCCCCAAGATCCATTATTTTTTTACAAAACATACTAATGGCATAAAATGTCCCACACAAAGACCAAATTAATATCTGCTACATAAGTCTTTTGTCTTTTTTCAAGGACTATGTAACGAATCTCAATTCTAAGAAGATTCAAATAGGACCTAAGAACCTTAAGTTCATTCCTTAACCA